>JAZKJV010006356.1:0-217500 GCA_037367405.1 Ottelia alismoides | reverse complement strand
TGATGTAGAAGATGATGATTCGCCAGGTGAAGCTTTAGTTTTCCCCTTGATATAATAAGAGATTGCAAGGTCCTACCACTCTTGAGAGTGACAATAGTAGATAAAAGCATGTCGAGCACATCTGACTCTGCTAGATCCGACGAAACATCACAAACTACTTGCTCTCTCTTTCAGAATTCATTAGGGTTTGCCTCAATCTGTGCCGGAATAGTAGTTTTGGCAGCGATGTCATCGAGCTTTTGGCTCATTTTTGCTAAGCTCTTCACCAACTATGTTAATCAGTCTAAGGCAGGGTTCACGGGAGCAACCTCAAATGGTTCAGCGTGTTGCCCACATTGAGACTGGGAATGGTGTTGAAGCTGCTAATAGGAATACTGGGAATTATACTTGGGAGAAGGCTGATATCGATGGTGCTGAGAAGGGTAGTGCTGATATGGAGCAACTGCATACGACTAGTATTATTGATGCTAATGGTATTGCATCTGCTAGTAGGAATTATATTTCCAATTGTGATGTTATTTTGGAGACTGTTGATGTTGAGTCTGGCTATTCTAAACAAATCTCCCTCCTTTATGTTGAGGGAATGGACGACTACCTGAAGAGTGGCCCTACTGATGTTTGCTTGGACGGACCAGTCATGCATCATTAGACCATATGCCCTTCACTTCCTTAATGAGAAGTGGAGGTGGAGAACATGGATCCGAAAGGATATGAAGTTTGGGCCGGTATACAACCTACTACTGTTGCGGTTGCTAAGGAGATGTGGGTTTGGGGGCTAGCATGTAGTATACATGCCAGACTGCCAGTTGTACTAGATTTTTTTGTGGGTTTGAGGCGATGAAAGCTCCTTCGTCTCAACAGGAATCATGGCTAATGCAGATACTGACTTGCAGGAACTGATTATACTCACCAGTAGGTCTAGCTTCTTGGTGCTTTGATCCAATTTATCCAAGTTCTATGTCCTTTGTTCAATCACAGCTAATTTTTTGAGGTCCTATGATTATTTTTCAATGATGTCAACTTTGGACAGGTGGCTCCCAATTATGCTCAAGTTGGAGCTCTCATCCCTATCTGGATCATGAGATGTTTCCATATGAATTGGCTTATGTTGAATCTGTGGCTGGAGCTGATATGTACAAGACGACGACAAGACGACCTCTCCTTCGACCATTTTCTTTAAGATTTGTCAAATGAAGTATCCATATATGTTAAAGTGTGACCACCACAAGCGGCATCTAAGAGCCTCTAGCTCTCGAGAGTAAGTCCCACAAAGAAGTGTTGGACTAGGCCGGTCCGAGGAATATCATGGTAGGGACAATTCTCTTGAGAATATCTAAAACGCTCCCAAGACTCATGGATAGACTTGTGGGTGTCTTGGGAGAAATTGGCAATTTTCTTTCCCATCTAATTGAGCCGACCGAGAGGGCAGAATTTATGAAGAAATGCTACTTGAGCTCCTCCCAGGTCATGATGACTTTTCCCAAATGATTGATATAATATAGTACCTTATCATGAAGGTCGAATGGAAATGTTGTCATCTTGACTATTCTTAATGGTATGTTAGGGTTGTGGGTTGTACCGCAGATGCGAGCAAACTATTGTAGATGGATGTAGTGTTGTTCATTCGCATTCTCATTGAAGGTGGTAAGAAGAGCTTGGAGTTGAGGCTTCGACTCAATATGTGCATGGACTAGTGGGATTTGGATCCACTCAGTCATCTGGCATGTGTCAGGGTTGTAAGTCCCCTTAAGAGTAAGCTTGGGACTCTCTCCTCTTGTCTAATCTACCGAGCCTCCACGGACTCCATCTTCTCTTTCTTTCTCTTCTCCTCTTCCTCCTCTTAGATTGTCTCTCCTTCTCCTCGGATTATTGAGCATATCTTAGAAGGCAGCCTGTGATAATGCATGGTCTGTGAGCTGTTGCTGAATTGTCAGATGGAGGCAAGAAGCTAGGCATTCACTACATTATGATTTTGCTATTGGCCTTGTTATGGCCATGGTAGGTGTTGAGGTCTCTTCCCTCATCCAGTGGGTGCCATGTCTAAATTGGAATTTGATAAAATCTCGAGATCTAGATCGGGTTCTTGGACTGCACATGAAATAATGCTCTGATCAACTTGAATTGAAACACTATATGTAAATAAGTGTTTTTTGTTAAGGTCAACACAGAACTTTGTTAAGGATGAAGAAGTATAAGGAGTGAAATCTATTTCAATTAAAAATGGATAGATTTCAGGGTAAGAATGATCCCAAATTATCGAAGAAGGTGAGAAGTCTGGAGAGCGGTTTGCAAAGTTTAAACCATGATCTCGAGAATTGCCTCAAAATATTGAAGATGTCGACTACATGGAATCGATATGGGTGTCAGCATGGTCCCGACTAAGCCATCCATGAGTTCTCATCTTGAAGGTCAAGAGGGAGATCAAGAATGGATGAAGGATACTGTGATAAACAAGGAATAAAAGGAGTGCAAAAAAATAGAAGGCTTAATGGTAGCAGGGGTTTAAAAGAGAATGAAATAAAGAAAATGAAAAATGGCATGATTGTGCGAGATTGATATTTGAACATAATTTAAATCAAACAACACCAAACAAGTATGGGATTCACTAACTCAACACAAATGAATAGTTAAAGGTTCAACTATTTTTATCTTTTCAATTTTATTTTTGTTTTGTAGGAAAAATCTCACAAGTCCTTAGAGGGCTATCCCTATAGGAGAGTGAGTACTGCTAGAAAAGGATTATGTACTTTCCACTTCCTTTGTAGCCTATGATTTGCGCACTTAGAGGTCCTTGATCTCATGCTTAGGGGGTTACTCAGCCAAAGAAATAGAGAAAGGAACCTTCACAAATAAGGTACTCAGACGCAAGACAATAAGATAGACACAACCGTGAGGGTGTGTCCTGCGCTGAAGACAGACACAAGGCAGGAACACCATCGTCAACAAGGACCAACTAGCCTACGTACGATGGAAGCACTAATACTTCACCATCCTAGGTGATTATCAAGGCTTCCACAGATTAGGATTTGGGTTATATTCCTTAGGGGGCGTGCCTCACTTTATCTTAATGGTTTCTTAAAAATAATGAGGGCTTTATTAATCCAAAACAATGATGTCCATTAAGGATTTTAATTAAGGTAAAAATGTTATTACCAGTCCCCTTGTTTTACTTTTTTATTTTCACCTTTTTGAGTATTTTTAATAAAATATGCTTAGCGATTTTTTTATAGTTTCTTTTTTATCCTAAGATAACAAAACAGAGGGAGATATCAAAAAAGCTATACAAGTGGATACTAGGGTGAAAATCTCACCCTCATATCAAATAATGCATGCAAAGTAAAAGGACGTATAGTGCTTCCTAGCTCTCTCTATGTAGGATGCAAGGTAGAAATATAAATATGTACACTATATGAACGATATGCAAAATCGTGAAATTGCCCTAAACAAGAATTGATCGGATGTTGAAAACCTAGAAATGAAATCCAAAAGTCTGATCTTGGAGACTCCTCGGTGTCTGTCATAGCAGATCTTGCCAGCGTTGTATGGAGCCTCTCACGGTGCTCAGTTTCAAATCCAAGTAAACAAAAACTAAAATTTAACTAAGTCCAAGCATATATTACTCTGGGTACATGCTTCTCATTAGGCTTTAGACCTAGCTACTATCAAGAAACCCTAATGTCTGTGGGCTCAATCATAGAAAACAAAATAAAAGAAGGCGAAAAACTCAAAACATGTGAAATAAAATAAAATAAAGGCAAGAAAACAATGAGAAAATCGATGAGGCCCCTGGTGAATAGATACCCGGGCAATGGACCTTGTGAAGGGAAAGTGTACAAATGTCAAGAATTATTACAAATTAATATACAAAAATTAAAAGAAAACTCTCTCTTACAAAAATAAAAAGAAAATGCTAAGAGTATATGCTCCTCTTCTTCTCTCTCTATCTCTCTCCTGTTCTCTCCAATTAGCTCAAAAAGGGAATAAGCCAATCTCCTCGTAGCTCGAGTGTATCAAATTCATAGGAAATCATCGTCACTACATGGTCCCTCCCAAGAAAGTAAACAAAGACAAGATGGGTCAGAAGCAAATAAAATAATTATCAAAATAAAATGAGTAGAAAATAAAATAAGTATAGTGTAAAAATAATATATAACAAAGCTACACTATCAGTTTCTCCCCAACAATGGTGCCATTTGATTAATTGAAATCTACGGAGGAGGTCGTGTGCCCTCATAAGGCGAGCTGCACAGTCACCAAGGTGGCCTCAAACGAGATCTGACTAAATCAACAATCAACCCACAACAAGAATAGCCAAGCAATGAAATTCAAGTGGATAAAAATTTATTATAAACCCTACCAATAAATGTATATAGTGTTCAAGTACGAGTAGGGTATCGAACTCAGGGAACAATGTGGTGTGGTTGTATTATTATTATCTTTAAATAACAATTTATGTATGTATATGTTTTTTATACACATTATTTACTTAGTGTTTTTTGGGGTTTTTTATTATTTAAATTTTTTTTAATTATAACACTAATTTTTAATTTTATAATTTTTATTTTCTTTTGATATTTTTTCTGATTTTAATTTATTTTCTTTTTAATAGATGATAAGTATATATTTCACTATATATGTAATAATATATATAATAGGGAATATATATACAACAACAACAAAGCCTTGTCCCACAATTAAGTAGGGTCGGCTACATGGATTCTTCACCTCCATTCAGATCTATCTTGGGTCAATCTCGGGCTTATATCCAAAAAACTAAGATCCCTTTGTATAGTCTCTTTCCAACACTTCTTGGGTCGTCCTCGCCCTCTCTTAGCTAGCTCAACATCCCAACACTCGCATCTCCTAACCGGTGCATCAGTTAACCTTCTTTGCAAATGACCAAACCACCTTAAGCGGGTTTCTCGCATCTTATCCTCGATCGGAGCTACACCAACTTTCTTTCTGATTGCATCATTTCGAATCCGATCTTTACGTGTATGTCCACACATCCATCTTAGCATTTTCTTTTCTGCTACAGCCATTCTCTGCACATGTCTATGGTTCACAGACCAACATTCAGATCCATAAAGCATAGCAGGTCTCACGGCTGCTTTGTAAAACTTTCCTTTAATTTTTAAAGGAATTTTCTTATCACAGAGAACAACGGAGGCTCCTTTCCTCTTTAGCCAGCCTGCATTTATTCTATTAGTAACATCTCCATCAATTTCCCAATCATGTTGCAAAATAGATCCCAGATATCTAAAAGAATCTCTCTTCTGAATGTTATCGTCACCAATCTTCACATCGATTCCTTCACCATTGCTTCCATCAAAGGTGCATTCCATATATTCCGTCTTATCCCTACTTATACGAAAACCTTTAGTCTCCAATGCATGTCTCCAAACCTCAAGCTTCTCATTTACTCCATCTCTAGTCTCATCAATCAACACAATATCATCAGCAAATAACATACACCAAGGTAACTCATCCTGAATGTGACTTGTCAACTCGTCCATAATCAAAGTAAAAAGAAATGGACTCAAAGCTAAACCTTGATGTAAACCAATGTTGATATCAAAATAGTCAGTCTTCCCCATCGAGGTCCTTACACAAGATAAATCCCTATCTTACATATCCTTTATGAGATTAATGTAGAGGGTGGGTACTTGTCTCTTCTCCAGAACTCTCCACAGTATTTTCTCGTGGGACGGAATCATAAGCCTTCTCCAAATCAATAAAGATCATATGGAGATTCTTCCTTTTAGCTCTAAAAATCTCCATTGTTCTCCTCAACAAATGAATTGCTTCAATAGTTGAGTAACCTGGCATGAATCCAAATTGGTTTTCTTTTACTTGGGAAACTTGCCTCAACCTTCTTTCGATCACACATTCCCAAATTTTCATAGTGTGACTCATCAGCTTGATACCTCTGTAATTTGAACAATTTTGAATGTCTCCTTTGTTCTTATAAAGAGGCATCACGATACTCCTCCTCCAATCTTCAGGCATTTTCTTGCTTCGCCAAATAACATTGAATAGATTCATAAGCCAAATCAAACCACGCTCACCTAAAACTTTCCATACTTCTACAGGGATGTCATTCGGCCCTACACCTTTCCCAGGTCTCATAACCTTCAAAGCCTCCTCTACTTCCTTTCTTTGTATTCGTCTATAGCATGCACGATTCAAGTAACTTTCACTACTAGCTAGATCACCCAAAGTGATCTCTATATTTCCTTCCCCAATGAAAAGTTTATGGAAGTACTACTCCCATCTAGTCTCTATATCCTTCTGAGTAACAAGCATGTGACCTTCCTCGTCCTTAATGCATCTCACTTGAGAAAGGTCTTTGGTCTTTCTTTCTCTTGCTTTGGCCAACCTGAATATATCCTTTTGGCCCTCCTTAGAGTCGAGATTTTTATACAAAACTTCATAAGCTTTTGACTTAGCTTCGCTTACAGCCTTCTTTGCTTCCTTCTTTGCTATTTTATAGTCTGTGACGGTTTCCTCTGTTCTATCCTTAGACATAGCTTTAAAGCAAGCTCTTTTAATTTTTAGCTTCTCTTGCACCCCTTCACTCCACCACCAAGCCTCCTTTTGACCCGGAGCTCCTCCTTTGAACTCGCCTAGCATCTCTTTGGCTACCTTTCGGATACAAGATGCTACTGCCTCCCACATCTCGTTTGCACTACCGCTAAAATCCCAAGATAAGTCTTCTAAAACCTTCTCTCTGAAGCTTGATTGCTTCAGTGAAAGATTCCACCACCTAGTTCTAGTGATCTTAGGAACCCTCCTTTTCTTTACCAACCCTTTTATTTGCAAATCCAAGACTAACAAGCGATGTTGGGTTGTCAAACTCTCTCCAGGGATTACTTTGCAATCTTTACAACACAACCGATCTCTTCTACTCAATGCAAAGTAATCTATTTGCGTTCTATTTAAGCCACTCTTGTAAGTAACTAAATGCTTCTCCCTCTTCTTGAAAAGAGTGTTTGCTATGAAAAGATCATATGCAGTTACAAAATCCAGAATGACTTTTCCCTCTTCGTTTCTATCCCCAAAACCATGTCCTCCATGCACACTTGCATACATTGAAACATCTTTTCCCACATGTCCATTAAGATCTCCACCTATGCAAACCATCTCTCTTTGTGGGATTCCTTGTAAAATCTTATCCAGATCCTCCCAAAAAGCTTGTTTAGTCCTTTCATCTAAACCAATTTACGGTGCATAAACTGAGATGATATTCAGAATTTCTTCTTCAAGCACCAACCTTAGCAAGAGAATCCTATCCCCAAATCTTTGCACCTCAACCACACAATCCTTCAAATCTTTATGAACAACCACTCCAACACCGTTTCTACCCTTATCTTTACCTGAATACCAAAGTTTAAAGCATGTCTTCTCGATCTCCCTTGCTTTCTCTCCAACCCATTTAGTCTCTTGAACACATAATATGTGAATCTTCCTTCTTTCCATCATATCCACTAGCTCCATCAATTTTCCAGTTAAAGTACCAATATTCCAACTACCAATCGTAACTTCCTTTGCAATCTCTTTTGGACATATAAATAAATATGGTCCTTTTATTTTTTAAAGGATTTAAAATATTTTTAAGGCATTTATGATAATTAATAGTAATATTAACTATATATAACTTCATATATGAATATAAGTATAATATAGAGTATTCTATTTATAAATGCAACTATATAGATTAAAATTACAAAATAAATTTTTTTGTGTTTTTTTCAAATATTCTACTATTTTTTTGGATTTTTGGGGAGTTTTTTTGCTAATTCATATCTATTTTAGAAATTAAAATATCCAAAATCAGAGACTATTTAAATAAACCGAATTATTTTGAGGTTTAAAAATATAAAAATTGTTCCAATATTTCTTAGAACTATTTTTAATGTGTAATAATATGTATATATAAAAATATGGGATATGAAACTATTTTTTTGTAATTTTAGAAAATATTTTATAATTTTTTAGGTTAGCAATGGTTTTCTATTTTTGGTTTTCTTTCGATATATATTTTTTAAATTTTGGTCTAGAGTGATAAAATACAATAATAAACAATACCTATTTTTTGGAATTTTTGAAGGGCTTTTTATAATTGTTTATATTTTCAAGTCAATCAGGGTATAAATGTGCTCTTTTTTATTTTTAATATATGAAAAATGTTAGAAAATGCTAAATGAAATATATGACTTGAATGAGCATTGAATCAAGCATTTATTCCTATTTTTGCACAATTTTTGGAGCACGAGAACTAGTATAGAAAATGGAAAGGGAAAATAAAAATTCATAAACTAGGAGGGGCATTTATGTAATATTAAATAAAGGCGAGTGAGCACATGCAAAAATACCACAAGTTTTGAACTAAAATTTGTTTTTTTAAATATTAAATAATAATATCTAAACTTAAAGGGGTAAACAAGCAAAATGGCAACACACGTGGGGGACCACGTGAGGTGACATAAATGTGGACCCACTTGGAATTTTCAATAAATATAGGGGCTTTGTTGTTATTTTTCCACAAAATATAACCCTAATTAAAATATTTACAAGGCTATTAGTTATATACAAAATGCATAAGGGGGGCTATGCAAAGTACCCACTTAACACCCCTTGATCCAACCATCGCTTGGAGGATACATGGTAGATCAGATGTCTCTCGTACCGTGCTGCTTCGAAATAATTGGATGATGCAGACTAGATTTTGGTCGTGTTCTTGATCCTACGACTAGGGAGAACTCCAGATGAAAAACCCAAGAACAAGGCCTGGGCTTTCTTCGATCTTGATTTCGTCCATCATCTGACGTCTTCTCCGAGCTCTGGCAGGTCTAGTAGCTTGCTGGGGCTTCTCCGCAGCTACAAGAGGTGGTAAATGGGGTATAGATGCAAAGAGAGTTGATTTGGGGCTCATGTTTTCTCCAAATCACCTGGAGATGCTCCAGGTCCTCCTCTTGGCTCCAAAATGGTATTCAAGCCTTCTTTCCTGCAAAAAATGGTTGCACGGCTCGCAGTGAGTTACCACGACCATGTGATGAAGCTGGAAGCTAAGGGAATCGGGAGGGTGGTGAGCGTAAGGCGAATGGTGATCGAGGAAGCTTGATTCCTAGATCCACGATGGACCTGGGTTGGATAGAGGGGGAAAATATGGAGAACACGTATGGGAATGATATGGCATGGAAAGAGAGGAGGAAGATTGGTCGGAGGACACGTGATTTGGCATGGAGCTTAGGCTCCACGGCAATGAGGGATTCTAATTACGCCTGAATGAAAAGCTAAAAATGAAAATTAACGATGGGAAATAAAATATAGACCTAATATTTACCTAATAATGATGGGAATAGGCCACGATTTAACATGGGTGTTAAAGTGGCAGAACCTCCGGTGAAGATGGTTGGTAGTGGCTTGGACCGTCCCAAAGGTGACTCCTCCTTGCTACAGACGATGGGCATTGGCTTCTCTTACTAGCCACGACCTTCGGTGCTGAACGGAGGGGCTAAGAACCTCCTTGAGATGATCAAAAATCAAAAGTGAAGAGAAGGATGAAGATTTATAGGTGAGAGAATGGTGTGTTTCGAGGATAGATGGTGTGTAAGGGCGACAGGGTTGGTGAAGAAGCATGGGTCGTTGTAGGTGGCGGAGATGCGGGCTATAGAGGAGTGAAGGGCTCTATGCGAAGGGATGTGTGGTAGTGATATGTAAAATGGGAGAAAAGGGGAAAGAAACGAGGCCTGACAGGGTGACTGGCATTGATCATACAGCTGATCGAAGTCAACAAATGAAGGATCGGGTTGGTCCACATGGACCAATCAGATAATTCCCTGGTCAAAATAAATTGTAAATTCATTTAAAATAGTAAATGAATTAATTAAATTTTTGTTAAAACGTGAATTTTTTTCTAATTTTATGTAGTAGTTTATGCTTATTTTTTTATTTTTTTCAAGACTATTTATAACATGTTAATTTTTATATGTATGTATAGATAAATATACATGTAATTTACATATTTTATTTTTAATTTTTATTTTATTGTTATATACTGGTATTTTTTATATATTTTATTTATGTAAATTTTTGAAATTTTTGTTATATTTTTATGAATTTATTCACATGCTCAATTTATTAGGTACATGTATCTCGTAGGTATATATAGGTTTATTTCATCTATGTATTTGAATACATTATTTATTTTCTTTTCTTTTTAATGGTTTTATTATAATTTAATTGTGTACATATGTTTAAAATAATATTTAAAAATAAATAAAAATAAAGGAAAGTGAAAACTATAAAGAATAAATATATTGAATATTGTATATGTATAGTACATAATGAGGGCCCAAAACCTAATTTTTGCATCTTAAATCCAAACTGAATGAAAATACCTTCATTAAACAGATTATTTAGTTTTACGAATAATAAAAGTAAGCTGGTCAATTTTGAATCAGTATGGAGAAGATATGAGTATGCATTGTTGTCTTTGCAACTTTTTTATTTTCTGTTTCCTGGGTACACTATGCTTTATTTTTCAGTGAAATCAATTTTGTATTTTTATTGTATTTTTATGTACAATATTCATGATGAGGGTTTTATTATTTGAGGTATTAAAATAATTAAATAAAATTATCCCAAAATGTAATTTGTGGGCAAACTAAGTTTGCGTTTTTATATGGTTATATCTACAGTTTCTCTACCCTATCTCCCCTACTTTATTCCTTATCGATCAAGTCATCATGATGACTGGGTCTGAGGGTGACATTTCATTCGTTTTCTTTTCTTTCCTTTATTCTTTTATTTTAGAATTAAATATAATATTTATAAAGTATTTTATACAGTATTTTATGTAATTTATAGTGTGTTTATTTTGGTAAATTAATGATATATACATGCATTTAGCTTAGGATTTAAGGCCTAAATGAAAGAATAAAGGTGATGAAATGAGGATTCATCACTCGCGCATCCTGGGAGCTTGAAGATTGGATCAAAATCGATTTAGATCAACTAGTCATATTAGTTGGCCTATCTGCATAAAAACAAAAAATTTAAGAATGAAACCACATGGCTTGGGAACCTTTCCATTGTTGTTTCATTCAAACCACACGAGTTGAGGCTTACCTCTTATAGCATGGTTGTGATTTGAATCCTATAAATAAAGAGGCCTCTTGACTCAAGTCCGCTTTGAACTTCCTATCAATAATCGAAGCATGGAACTTCCTTATTCTGTAACATGAAATTTTTATAGCATTTTAGAATTTAGAAGTCCATGGATCCCAATCCATGTGCTCACGATAATCAATGGTTTAGGTTTATATGTGTTTCTATCCATGAATCACAATCCATGTGCTCTCACTAATCAATGCTTTAGACTGATTTCTATTTTTTTAACTTTACAATAAACACAAAAAACACAATGAGATAATTTGAAAATAATTTCCAATTTATAATAATTTACAAATAAATAAATTTAATTAAAAATAGGCTCCATCCATTTACTAAAATTATGGTGGACATCCACTATGGTTTATTAACTCGTGGATGTCTACTCTAAGTAATGGAATGGGTCAAATTAATTTATTGATTATATTAACTAATTAAATAATTGAATTATCAATAGAAAATTCCAAATTATTTGTGATAGTTGCAATTATACCATTGACTATTGAGAATTAAATTCTTCCATTCAAAATTTAATATAAATCATATTTACAGTAAATTATATAATGTGAATTCAATTCACATTAACATATAAATTGTGAATCTCATTAACAATATACTCTCTCCAGGATATTGTGGATCATATCCACCATGACTATTGCGGATATTGTTATATACATTAATCCTATCCATGGTAATTAAATCCAATTTAATTATCTTGGATATCTCTATCCACATTTATTATGATAATTAAAACATATTTAATTATCCAATTTCCCAATGCTTAGATAAAATCGCTCATGGAACATTTCTCAAACTCTTTCAAGAATTGTGTGCCTTCTCCATAGATACTTGGAGATAAGGTCAGGTGATTGCATGTCATGTATAGTAACTTGGATAGTATGATCCAATCTCATATCTAGATCTAGAAGACCACTCAGAGATTTCTGATCATGTCAAAAATGATATCGCGTCTTCTCATTGCATACGAATCATATTCCGATCAATGTCCAACAATTGGATCAAGATCAGATACATGGTCTATTGAGATGAGTCACTAAAATCCAAACATGTTTTCAACACTCCATTGAAATGGAAGTATCATGGTATAAAATCGTTTAAGATCACATCACCCTCGAGTATTCCTAACACCCATACATCCTGCATACTGAAAGACCATGTTTAAACCCAAAGTTCTGATCTCATTTTGGATTGTCTCCTTTAGGGTTTTATCATTATGTTTCTTAGTTAATTATTAAGAGTCAGTATCGATCATATGCTTTCCAAAAGCATATATCATACCCACAAATCCTATCACGCTTCCAAAGCGAGACGATCATTGATGGATTTTGGTTGGTCCCAATATCTCACGAGTAAGCTCATGTCTTCTGCTTCGGTAGTGAACTTGTATGATCCCATTGGGGGATTGTATTACTCATATGCCCTCATATGCACACCAGGTAGAGGTGTATAGACCTTGATTAATTCATCAACCTGATGGTCTGCCTAATGTACATACTTAGACATTTAGTAATACATGTGTCTTCGGTCAGAGGATGCATGCCTATATCGTGATAACGTATGACATAGGTCTTATCTCAATCTCGTTAAGTTAAGTCATTGTCTTAACACATCCGTCGCCTCTGAATCTCTCTTCCCATGAAGAGGACATGCATCAAGAGGTTAATCGGATATCAGCCTTTGAAGTAAGTGTTGGACATGCGAGCCCACGGCGAGCCATTATGCAATAAATGTTATTGCAAATATCATTCCCTAATCTGAAGTGAAGAATACATAATTTGCATAATAGGTCCCTTAGTACAATTAGGGTTATGTACCATGGCCATCTTGATGATCATACAGCTGTTGATTCAATTATTGAATCATAGAGGCTGGTGCTTGGATGAATATCTAAAGAGTTAGATTGAGGACTCATCGAGCACCGTCAAATGATTATTAAGAGATGATCTCCAGCCTGAAAAGGAGATGACAATCCTTTCTCTAAAGGCTGATATCTAGCTGACCTCTTGATGCAGGTCCTCTGCAAGGAATAGAGATTCGGAGGTGTTAGATAAGTTAGATCAAAGAGTTGACTTAATGAGATCGAGATAACCAAAGTCCTATATCATATGCTGTCATGATATAGGCACGCATCCTTTGACCTGAGACAGATGTGTTACTATATGTCTGAGTATGTACATTTGGCAGACCAATAGGTTGATGACCTAATCAAGGTCTATACACCGGCGCGCTAGTGTGCATATAAGGGCATATGAGTAATACGATCTCTCAAAGGGATCATACAGGTTCACTACTGAACCGGAAGACATGAGCTCACTCATGAGATATTGGGAAGAAACAAATTCCGTGCGCACGGTCGTCTCGCTTTGGGAGCCTTACTGAATTTGTAGTTTTGATGTGTACTTTTGGAAAGTATATGATCAAGACCTTGGTATGATATATGCTTTTGGAAAGTATATGATCGATACCAACTCCCAATGATCAAAATGAGAAACTTACTGATAAAACCCTGAAGTATACAGTAGGAAGTTGATCTAATACTTCAAGTTTATTCTGAGTCTTCCAGTATGCAGGATGTACATGTATTGGGAATACCTGAGGGTGATGTGATCATAAACGATTGTATAACCATGACGCTTCCATTCATAGGGAGTGATGAAACGGGTCTGGATTTTAGTGACTCCTCTCATTAGAGAAGTAATCTGATCTTGATCCAAATGTTGGACATTGATCTGAATGTGATTCAGATGCAATGAGAAGATTAGATTTGCTGTCTTGATTTAATCAAGCATCTATGGGAGGCCCGAGATCTGGATTTGAGATGTTATCTCAATATCCAAGTCACTATACGTGGAACAATACAATCGCCATGTCCTTATCTCCAAGTATTTACAGAGAAAGCGCATTATCCTTGAAAGAGTTCAGGATAATTTCATTGTTGATAATATGTATCCGAGCATTGAGAAAATGGATAATTAAATGTAATTTAATTATCATGATTGATATGAATTCAATTCATATTATAAAGAGAGTTATCTAAGATAATTAAATGTGATTTGATTGTCAAAGATGTGAATAATGTGAATGTGATTCAGATTATTTGGGAACATGAGAATAGAGCTCCAAGATAATTAAATATGATTTAATTATCATTGATATGATTAATGTGGATAGCACTATCCATATTATTCATAATATATTATAAATGTGATTTATAATGTATTAGAGAGAGCTAATTATAATTTATATTTGTTAATTAATTATTGATGTGTACTAGATACACATTGTGTAATTAATTGAAAATGTAAATTATATTTTGTTTTGGGTTGTGAATGTGATTCACAATTTCCCAATGGCAAGATTGCAATATTCTCAAAATTAATTATGAATTATTTTTGAAGAATAAAATCCCAACAAAAGTTGTTGGAAATAAATAATGGAGAAATTCAAGGAGACGTGCAATCTCATGGAAATCCATGAGATTGCCCCACTTGGAAGGTGGTGGGCGGCACCCAATTCCTATATGGAATGGGTGGCCGTCCCCTTTGAATGTACATGGAGATGTAATCTCCATGTATATTCTCTCCTTATTTGTTGGTGTAATTTAGGATTGATTTATATTTGATTTTGTCAAATATATTTTAATCTAAATTAAATCACAAGTTGTTGGTTTTTACCAACAACAATCTTGACCATTGGATTTCATAAATCAATCTCATCCATTGATTTTATATGTCCCATGGATTGAGATCCATGGATCCCAAAACCCTATAAATAGAGAGGCATACCATGCTCTCTCTTTACACACATGCTGTTGTAACACATCTCTCTCTCTCTCTTTCTCTCTACACATCTACTCTCTCTCCCTATCATATGGCCGTCCACCATGGATGCCCTAGAGAGAGTCTCCATCGCCGCAACGTCGTTGTTATGTTGCCCGTTCGTCTACTCGTGGATCTCCGTCTCCTTCAGTGCACCTCGCTCGTGAAGAAGACATCGGATCTCGTGTGTCGAGATCAGGAGATCCGCCATTTGGATCATCAACATGGATTGCGAGAAGCATGTGATTCATCCCCGTGCTCGCAAGCGTCTCCTCCGTCGGATCGGACTTGAGACAAGAGGTCTCTTCGTTTAGAGACTCGATCACAACCACGCTTCAAGAGGTAATCCTATTACTTATTTGTGGTTTAGACGAAACGATCCGAGAAGTGTTCTTGGATCATGTGGTTTCATCTCATGAAAATTTTTTAAATTCCGCTGCATCGAGCAACTAGTGCGACTAGTCGCTCCTCGTCGTATTCGATACGACGCTCACGCTTCCGTGATGCGCTTGAGGATTCTAACTATATCCTTCAGTAAGGATTGTCATCTCCTTCTTGGGATGGAGATGCTTTCTTTAAAAATCATTTGATGTTGCTAGATGATTCCACAATCTAACTCTTTAGCTATCATCTCAGCACAAGCCCCTCTATGATCCAACCATTGAATCAACGGATGTATGACTATCAAGATGGCCATGGTACATAATCCTAAGTGTACAAAGGGACCTTATAAGTGCATGCATTCATTAATGTCAGACAGGGAGTGAAAATTAATCACATTTATTGATATATGAGAGGAATACAACAACATTTATTGTAGAATTTGTTAGCCTAGGGCTCACATATCCAACAGTCTCCCACTAGGCCTCAGAATCATTCAGGTACATTCTGTAAACCCAGACTCATTACATGCTGGTCAAAAACCTTCCGGGATAAAGGTTTGGTAAGTGGATCATCAATGTTGTCAATAGAGGCCACATTGGTGATGACGATGTCACCATGCTTATGAATCTCTTGAATGATGTGGTGATGCTTCTGAATCTACAGAATAATGTGGTATTTCCTCTCCACGTGATTGCTCGCATGATGGAATACGGGTTCCTTCACCCGAGTTATGGCTCTCATGTTATTGCAGAGCAATGGGATGTGAGCATCTAAGGAAACTATGCCTAGCTCAAATATGAACTTGCACAACCATGCCGCCTCTTTTGTAGCATCTGATGTGGTAATGTACTCTGCTTCTGTTATCGAAGCAATCATGGTGTCCAGCTTCTTGCTTCTCCATCTCACATCACCACTGTTCAACAAAAATATGAACCTCGAAATTGACTTCCTATCATCAATGTTAGATTGAAAGTCCGAATCTGTGTATCTTAAGACTTGAATATCACACTATCCAATGACCAAGATGTAATCTTACGTCTGTCTTTGATACTTGAATATATTCTTCACTATGTTCAAGTATTGTTTTCTATAGTAATATTGGTAAAAGCTTACCACTCCCACTACATGGCAGATATCCGACCTCGTACACATCATGGCAAATATGCTTCCCTTAACCGATGCATAAGGGAATCCAACCATGGCCTTCCTTCTCTCAACTCTTTGAGGAGTGATAAACACGCAAATCGAGAGAGTCTAAATTGGTATCTCACACAAGGCGGAGATAACCGTCGCTGTTGCGACTCTCAAATGAAATCCGTATTTGATCAACAGTTAACCCACACTAAGATCAATGAATTAGAAACAATGTGGAGTTAAAATTTATTTTTAACTCTGCAGAAATGATGTAAAGGGCAAGTATGCAGAGAGTTCGAACACAGGGAACAAACAGTGTAGCTCAAGCAAAAATGCTAAAGTGTGTGTGAGTGTGTGATGTGTCTACACTAAGCAAGAGAACAAAGCAATTTTTTTGTGGGTTTTTAATTTTTTAAAATATTTTTTTTATTTTAATTTTTAATTTTGTATTTGATTTTTAATTTTCTGATTTTTATATTTTATATTTTATAATTTTTTTTATTTTCTTTTTCAATATTGGAAGGTAAAAACAATGTAAGAAAAGGCAAGGTAAAAGATTTATAAAAATGCACAAAAATACTCAAAAATTCAGAAATAAATTTTTTTTGGTATTTTCAAAGTTTTCTACTATTTTTGTGATTTTTGGGGATTTTTCAAGTTGTTTTTGGTATTTTTAAATATTGAAATAAAGCAAAATAGTGGGAATAAGGCTGGTTGTGAGTAAAATGAAATTTAAAATAACAAACAGCAACAAAAATGTTTCACACTATTTTTCTAATAAAAAGGATAAAATAAGGAACACACAGAACCTGAGTTTATATTTTTTTGGATTTTTCTACTATTTTATATATTTTTTTTGAAGTTTTTAAGTGTTTTTAAATTTTTAGTGTTTTTCTTTTGAGATTTTTAATGATTTTTGGACTGACACTAAAATATGATAAAATAGACACTAGGTATTTTTTTTGGAATTTTTAGAGGTGTTTCAATATTTTTTTGGTATTTTCTAAGCTAGACAGTGCACAAATAGGGAGTTTTTGATTTTTAATAAATATAAAAATAAAATAAAATCAAAAACTAAATATGTGGCGTGAAAGTAGACATGTCCAGAAGCTTAAGTCTATTTTTGTGGAATTTTTGGGCTTGAAATGATCACTCAAATAAATACAACAAGCATCCAAATATTAAACAGGCCTGGCAGGGGTATATATGCAATATTCAAAACTTCCAGGGGCATACATGCAATTTTCCACAAAAATATACACTATATATTTAATTTTTGGAACCAAAAAGCAATTACAAAAACCGCCAGGGCACGCCTACAAATTACCCACCAGGGCGCGTGACTTGCACGCGCCTGGGAAGGACTGAAATGCAATAAAACAAAACCTTGGGGGCTTACTTGCAAAATAACCAGAAATATTACACGTGAAATTAAAGTTTTTGTACTGAAATGAAATAAACAAACAACCGAGGGTCCCTCTGCAAAATGCCCCCACCTCACGTGTACAGGTCACGTGAGGTGACGTGGCTAAGGACCAAAGTGCAAATAAAATAAAGGACAGGGTTTACATGCAAATAACCCAAAGTTTTTACACTACTAGCAAAAGTTTAAATATTAAAACTTAAATACAAAAAGGCGCGAGGGTTTAGTTGCAAAATACCCTCTTGCGCGCGATCCAACGGCGGATGGAGGGCCACTTAAACACGTGGCGCGTTGTGGACGGCCGATGGCGCTTCGCGGATGGGCGGCCAAGATCAGATCTCCGGAGACGATCGACGGATGAGGCACGCGGAGATCCAACGTCAGTTGTGCGATCTGGGACTCCTCCTCGATCCAACGGTTGGGAAGAGGGTTGCAAGAACGGGGAAGAACGCCGGCGGAGGCGAGCTTCTCCGACCTCGATCTCCCTCCTCCGGCGACGACAGGTCCTCAAAATGGACGAGGAGCTTCCTGGAACGGTCTTCTATCTCCTGGGGGCGTCAAAAATCCACGGGGAGGCCCGTGGTGCTCTCGGGCAGCGGGCGGAGCTGGAAGGCTGCTGCTGCTCCGGCGAGCTCCAAAACTCGCCTCCAGGCGCGCGTGAAGTGGCTTGGACCTGCAAACAAAGTCAAGGGGTCCAGGGCAAACTGCCTGGACCCTCGGATGGCCTTGGGGATGGGTGCAGCGAAGTGGCGGCGAAGGGCCGGAGGTGCGCTCCGGCCAACTTGGGTGATCGAGCGATTAAGATGGGGGAACTTCGATTTTTTTTTTTGGGGATTTTTATCCTTAAGCTAACAGGAACCTAATGCACTAAAGAAACAAGTGGGTGGAAGCCCTCAATGGCCGGAGCCAGAGGATGAAGGTTACCTCAACGCCGGCGGTTGGCGGAGGTGCTGGAGTCGTCCTCGACCTCGTTCGCCTTGGCTGAGAAGCTCGCGGCGGAGCTGTCACCTCCGGCAAGGGTCAGAGCACTGGAGAGGCGGAGAGGGGTGGACCAAGGGGACTCAAAAATCAAAGGGAAAGAGGGGGGTCAGTTTTAAGTGGTTTGACCCAAGGTGACAGGGGTCCAAAGACCAAGGAATATCTTACAAATCTTGGGTCCGACGACCAAGGTTAAGCTTGGGCGAGTTAGGTAGATGGTTGGTGACCAATGTTGCAGAAGGATGCAACACGAATAGATGAAAGAGTCGACCTGGAAAAAGCCAAAAAGATGGCCCGAAAACATGGTCTGACATGGGCTACAGGGGTAGGTCAGACTGTTGACCTAGGTCAACAGTCCTGGCCTCCTGGTTGGTCCACGTGGACCAACCAGGAAAAACCCTGAATTAATGTTTTATTAATTCAATTTAAAATAATAAAAGGCCGAACTAAATAAAAGTTGTAAAACAAAAAATGTTCAAAATTTTATGTAGTATTTAATTCTGATTTTTATTTATTTTTAGGAGATTTATTTTTACAAGTTACCTTTTTAACCCTATATAGGTATATTACCTATGTATTTTAATCTTTTTATTTTTATTTTGGTATTTTATTTTTATTATTTTTATTTAGTATTTTATAACATTATAACACACTTTTATATACATAAATATATTTTTATTTTATTTTTCTGAGTTGTTTTGTGTGTTTAATAAAATCTAAAAGTATTCTATACAGGTATAAGTATATGCAGAATACCTATGTATGCTTTATACAGGTAATTTTAGTTTTATTTTTCTTTTCATTTTATTTCAATTTTAATGCACATATATAGTGTAAGTAATATTTACAAAATTATAAAAATATAAAAATGAATAAATAATGAATAAAGAATAAATTGAATATTTTATTCAGTATAGCTATACAACAGGGGTCCAAAACTCAACTTTTAAACCGTAGCTCCGCCAAATGCGAAACCACCGCCATTGGATAGATTATTTTATTCTATATACAATTAAAGGTGAGTTTGATGCATTTGGAGTTGTCGTTTGTGAGATACGGGTCTGGGAAGTTGGGATTTTGGATTCTTATTCAGACCAGAACTTTTTGTCTGTACATTCTTTTTCTGTGAAATCAATTTTGTCTTTTTCTTTATGAAATTATCTACAACTTTCATGTACAAAGTTTCTTTATTTGATGTACAAAAAGTGGAACCAAAAATAGGTCCCAAAATGAATAAAGAATGAATATAATGTATAGGTGTTTTCTCTGTATTTCTGACCTTATCTCCCCCTACTTTATTCCTTGTCGACCTATTCATCAAGATGCCTAGGTCTCGGGGTTTCGGGTCATAAAATATTTACAATATTTTATTCTTTTTCTTTTCTTTATTTATTCTATAATTTTGGCCTTAATTACAGTAATTTACACACTGTTGAGATGCGCATGCATGAATGCTAAGATGCTTGATTTAAGGCTATTTACAGGTATTTGCTAGGGTTTTAGGTGCCAAAATGATAGAATAAAGATGATGAAATGTGGATTCATCATCCCCCTATACTTTACCTTTGCTAGTCCCTAGCAAACACTTATGCAATAAGTGCAAAAAGAAACGAAAGAAAAGAAAAAGAAGAACTTGGATTTTATTTGATTATCAAACTTGTCTTTGCAAAATCAAAGTTTGGAGCTTAAGTCGGACCTTTAGAAATTTAGTGTGGGTGGAACCTTATTGAGAACCGTGTTTGAAATCCAACAGTCCTTGAGGATCCCAAAACTCTGCTCAAGTCTCCTCAATAGCCAGGTCAGAAATATCTCAACTCATACGCAAATTCTTACGACTATGAATCTGACTTGTACATTGTAAGTGATGGTGGCTCTCCCCAACTAGAATGACAAAGAAACTGACTTCTCCAGTATGACAACCCAGTGATTCCCCAATCCAGCAACTCCATCCTCGAGGAGCGGGGTATTCCCTTCTAAGTTCAAGTGGCAACCAGCTCAAGAGGAGGGGGTGAAGAGAAGAATGGACGGTAGCCAGTGTAGCTACCTATCCTTGGATGCAAGACCAGTGTAGTCAAGTCATCCTGCTGCAGGCTCACATGATATGACTTTGGAACTCAAGCTTGCTTATTAACTTTGCACATACTTGCAGGCTTTTTATTTTCGTACATGCCTGAACACTTTTTTTTTTCTTTTTTTTTTTTGAATACTATATACGGCAGCATTTACATAAGGAGTTTTTCCTCTTGAGCCAGTAGACTATCCCTCTTTTGAAGCTTTATCGCAACCCACAGCCTCCTGTCTTTAGACTTCCTAATCACTGGACGGGTTGGGGTGCACTTCCCTCCCTAGAGGAGGACAAGTGTTTCCACTTGTGTGCGTCTCATTCCGGCAAATCCAATCCCCTCACCACTCCAACTGAGTTGAGCCATGTGAAAGGTGCAGGTGTCCAAGTTAGGTCATTATCAACAAGAATCGTGCGTGTGCTCCGAAATACTCTACTTAGGCAGTCAAGAATCCATTGAACCCAGTCTCGTGATCCTCAAAGAATTAAGTCAACTAGACCTGAAGTACCTCAAACCCAGTTCCTATAAGGTTCCTGTTATTAGGTAGATTATAAGGTCCAATCAAGCTCCAATCTTCGGATTTTCCTTAGACTTGTTCAACTATCAAACTCAATCCGAAAAATGCTCATGCTATGCAATGCAATGCAGAAAATATTTTTGTGATGCAATTTTCAAAGATTTTGAACTTTTTATGGATTTCTGAAAATATGATGCATGCAGATGCAATTTTTTTTTGTATTTTTCAAAGAAATTTTTCAGATGTTTTTGGATTTTAATTTTTGCAAATGTTTTTGGGATTTTTGAAAACAAAAAGATTTTGGCTGAAAAATAGGTGAAAATATGTACACGGGAGTTCTTCTTATATATACAAGAAGTTGATTTTAAGAATTTACAGGGTAAGTGGTCAATTTTATAGATATATACATATAGTGGATTTTGATATGATGTGTATATTCCTCAAACTTATTTGAAAATAATTTACACACAATTTTTGAAGACTATAGTCCAAAATAGTTTTTACAAACATTTTACACACATTTGAAAATCATTTTGCAAAGGTTTTCAAAATAGTATATATAGGTTTTTCAAATCATTTTTGCAACCATTTTTCAAACCATTTGCAAATCATTTTTCAAACATTTTATTTCACACAAAGAAAAGAAGTTTTACAATCCGCACATTTTTCACACAGGTTGAAAACACGAAACAAAATATTTTCAAAATAGTTTTCAATAGATGTACACAAAGATTTTCAAACTATTTTTCAAACATTTTGCAAAAAACATTTTCACCTGATTTATTAATCAGTAAATACAAAAAGAATTTGAGGAATAATCACATCTTTTTATTAAGGATTTTTAATGAATTTTAAAGAATTATTAGCCATATTATTAGGAAAATACGAAAGTACGAGTTATGGCTAAAGTATATACGTAGTATATACGACCCCCCTATACTTAGCTTGAGCTATGTCCTCATAGATCGGAGAGAAAAGAGAAGACATAACTCGTACTAAGTATAGACAAGTCTAAAGAATAAATGAATGAATCAATGAGAAGTTGACCGTCCCCCCTATACTTAGGATCAAATAATCCTAAGTATAGCAGACTGTACACAACGCAGGGAGGGTCAAGGGTGGGAATGAACAGATCGTACTCAAATTGTCTCCCCCTATACTTAGGGTAAGATATCCCTAAGTATAGACAAGAAGAGGAGACAATGGAGGGGATCGAAAGAGATAGAACAACTCAGGGTGCCAACCCCCCTATACATAGGACAAAGTACGTCCTAAGTATGGAAAACTGTCTACAAGGGCGGCACCTTTTGATAGATGAAGAAGATAGAAAAGGAAAAGAAGAAAAGAAGAAAAGAAGAAAATAAATCAACAGACACAAAGTGATATAAACAGATGGATCTGTACAGCGGAAGATAGACTTTGATCACCATGTATGAGATGTAGATGATGAGAGTCAAAGGACACATCTCATACCAGAAGAATGGGGGCAACGTCAATGGTCGGCGGATCATGATCAAGATATAATTTCAAGCGTTGACCATTGACGCGGAAGGTAGCGGAAGATGACGGTTCGGATATGTCGATGCTGCCATTGTCATGTACCTTCCTAACCACATACGGTCCTTTCCACTTGCTCTGTAACTTCCCTGGAAATAACTTTAGCCTTGAATCAAACAACCATACTCTCTGATCTGGCTCAAACTGTTTATGGCTGATATGCGAATCGTGCCATGTCTTCACTTTTTCTTTGTACTGTATGCTGTTGGAGAAGGCTGTGTCTCTCAATTCCTCCAGGGCTGCCAATTCTGCTCTTCTCTGGTCTCCTATACTCTTAGGATCTAGAAGCAACTCAGTAACTGCCCAAAAAGATTTGTGCTTGATCTCCACAAGCAAATGGCACGGCTTGCCATAGACGAGACGAAAGGGAGATGTCCCCAATGGATTCTTGAAAGATGTCCGATAAGCCCACAAGACCGAGTCCAAAAGCTGTGACCAATCCTTTCGGTCTGGGCGGACAACTTTCTGCAAGATAGTCTTTATCTCCCTGTTCGATACTTCGGCAAGACCATTAGTCTGAGGGTGATAAGGAGTGGCAACCCGATGGTCAATGCCGAACTCGTCTGCAAGGGCCCTGACTTTGTCATTGATGAAGTGAGACCCCCCTTCTGAAATCAAGACTCTAGGTACCCCGAACCGTGAAATGATATTTTTCCTCAAAAATTTGCATACGGTTTTAGCATCTGCGGCTCGGGCGGGGATGGCTTCAACCCATCGGCTGACATAATCTACAGCGAGCAAAATATGCTCGAATCCCTGACTCTTAGGAAATGGGCCCATGAAATCAATCCCCCATGCATCAAAAACCTCACAGAAGTGAATGGGTTGCATGGGCATCATGTCTCTCTGTCCGCAGGTTCCCATTTTCTGACAGTCAGTACATCTCTTCACGAACTCATCAGAATCCTTGAAGAGAGTAGGCCACCATAGGCCGGATTGAAGCACCTTCTGTGCTGTCCTTTTTCCAGAATGATGTCCTCCTGCCTCAAGCTTGTGGCAGTATGTGAGGACGCTATGCTGCTCTTCTTGAGGAATGCACCTCCTCCAGATACTATCACCTCCTTCATGATAAAGGACGGGATCCTCCCAATGATAAAACTTGGCCTTAGCTAGGAAGGTCTCAAGTTTCTGCCTGGGCCAACCCTGAGGGACTGTCTTGGCAACAAGATAGTTTACAAAGTCAGCATACCATGGGAGTGAGGTGATAGCCAAGATCGCCTCATCTGGAAACGTCTCTGATATAGGTGCGCTGGGCTCAGATTCCTCAAGATTTTCCAATCTGGAGAGATGATCCGCCACCACATTCTTGACTCCAGGCTTGTCCTTAATCTCAATATCAAATTCCTGGAGTAGAAGGATCCATCTGGTTAGACGTGCTTTGGCATCCTTCTTAGCCATTAAGTACCGGATGGCGGTATGATCAGTGTATATTGTCACTCTAGATCCAAGAATATATGATCGATACTTATCAAGAGCGAAGACTACAGCCAGCATCTCTTTCTCAGTCACAGTGTAATTCCGCTGCGCGGCATCCAAAGTCCGGCTGGCGTAGTGAATGGCAAAAGGTAAACCATCCCTCCTCTGTCCAAGCACAGCCCCAACGGCAAAATCTGAAGCATCCGTCATGATCTCGAATGGGAGAGACCAATCGGGTGGCTGAAGGACAGGAGCTGAAACAACCATGTTCTTGAGAGTCTCAAAAGATTCAAGACACTTATCATTAACAATAAACTCGGTGTCTTTGGTGAGCAAGTCAGTAAGCGGTCGGGCAATTCGACTGAAGTCTTGAATGAACCGTCGGTAGAAACCGACATGCCCCAGAAAAGACCGTAACTGACGCAAATTGGACGGCGGATTGAGTTTTCTGATGATGTCCACCTTAGCCGGATCGACCTCCATGCCCCTGTTGGAGACGATATGACCAAGGACCGTCCCTTGAGTCATCATGAAATGACTCTTCTCCCAGGATAAGACAAGATTGACCTCAATGCAGCGCTTCAGCACACGGTCTAGGCAGCCAAGACAAGCATCGAACCCGTCGCCATAGACCGAGAAGTCATCCATGAAGACCTCTAAACAGTCACCCACCATGTCCGAGAAGATGGACAACATGCACCTTTGGAATGTCGCCGGAGCGTTACATAGACCAAAGGGCATCCGTCTGAAAGCATAGGTCCCAAACGGACAGGTGAATGTCATTTTCTCCTGGTCTTCGGGCGCAATGGCCACTTGATTGTATCCAGAGTACCCATCAAGAAAACAGTAATGGCTCTTCCCAGCTAACCGCTCGATAATCTGATCAATGAAAGGTAGCGGGAAGTGATCCTTCTTGGTGGCCTCATTCAATCGTCTGTAGTCCACACAGACCCTCCAAGAAGTTGGTACTCTGGTAGCGATCTCCTCTCCAGACTCATTGACAACTGTAGTGATACCCGTCTTCTTGGGTACCACATGGAGTGGACTAACCCATTTGGAGTCGGAGATGGGGTAGATAAAATCAGCGCTCCACCACTTGGAAATTTCTTTCATGACTACGTCTCGAAGATTCGGGTTCAGCCGTCGTTGGAACTCACGCGACGGCTTAGCATTATCCTCAAGATAAATGTGGTGAGAGAAAAGATTTGGGCTCAGCCCCTGGAGATCAGCTATACTCCAACCGATTGCCTTGCGGTTTCTTTCAAGAACCTCCATCAGACGAGATTCTTGTTCTCCAGTCAAATCTGCTGAGATAATGACTGGGTGCATTTCTGGCTCTCCAGCAAGGAATCTGTACTTCATTGACTGCGGCAGAGGTTTCCGTTCTGGACAGCTGGGAGGTGGCAGATCTGGCTTCTGATATGTCTGTGTGAAGGCGACCAGGTCTGCATTGGAGAACTCTCGCTCTGCGTGAATTTCTGACGAAAGGCGGCCTGATGGATCATCAATAGACTGCACTGGCTCGCACTCTGTCATGGCTGTTGGCTCAGTAGGAATCAGACAAGGTAAGTAATCATCAAAGTCATCCCAATCAAAGTCTGAATCCGAGGGATCAGAAGACGATGAGCAAGATTGAAATTCCTCAGCACCACTCATCACAACACTGTCAGCCTCAGAGATATCCTCATCCAGGAATGTGCTCTCCCGGCTCTCGACTGCCATGAGCTTGAGATACAGTGAATCTGTAGGCAAGGCGAGGGTCGGTGCTACGGGATCTTTCCAATTGGATTCATCATCGGTCATCTCAAAATCACAAACCTGGTGGATGTCTAGCTCCTCCTCTGTCATCTGCTCGGCTTCGCTGGACTGCTCTGAGCATTCTGCCTCTCTGGCTCTGATCTCTTCGATCGTCTCTATTTGTATGGTTTCGCCCTCTACGCGAAAGCATACCTTCCCACTGTCATGGTCGGTCACCTCCTTGGCTGTGGCCAAGAATGGACGTCCGAGAATGATGGGGGCATCAGTTACCGACTCAGGGATCTCCATGTCCAACACAACGAAGTCCACGGGGAATTTCAGGCCCTGAATGGTAACGACCACGTCTTTCAATAACCCCTTCGGCCTCTTAATCGACCTATCAGCAAACTGAAGGACGGTTCTGCTTCGAAGAAGAGGGCCAAACTCGAACTGTTTGAGTAAGGCTGCCGGAAGAAGGTTAATTGAAGAGCCGCTGTCTAATAGAGTACGATCAAACTGCTGCTCCTGAATCTCGCATCTGACATAGGGAGCTCCTGCGTCTGGTCGCTTGGCTGGCAATGTGTTCTGAATGGCGCAGCAAGTGTTGTGAGTGAGCATATGGATTTGATCTCTGTGCCTCTTCTTCCTTCGGACAGTAGTTGTTTCTTTCAAATTCTTCTTGAAGAAGGGGATATGCTCAAATGCTTCTCGTAGAGTCAGCTGAATATGAAATCTGTCAATCATTTCGTTGCCGAACTCTACCTGCTGATTCTTTTTAGGATTTTCTTTTTTATTCCCCTTCCCTCAGGGAAGGGGATGGTAGGGGCCTCCTCAGATGGAGGACTAGGAATCGGTCCCTGTGCCTGTGAAGACGGAGAATCCATACAAAAATCATCATTCACCACATATGGATCCGCAATTTGAACAGAAACCTTTCCTTTATTCATATTTTTGCTTTTGTTTTTCTTCCCATAGTTACTAGATACAAAATGTGGTGGCATCACAGAAGATGGCTCAACAAAAGTAGATGTGGTGGCCTCAGTACCACCACTAGCACCTGTCTTCGCGGCATCAGCACCGCGCTCTGGTTCATCATCCAAAATGGTGGCATCAGCACCACCGTCTGCATCTGGTATCACAACGGCATCAGCACCGTTGTCCTGGGCTCCATCATTGGTGGCATCAGCACCACCGTCTTCAACATCATCATTAGCGGCATCAGCACCGCTAGTCTGCTCCTCTGGCGCTCCTGATTCTGCATCTGGCTTTCGCTCAGAAGAGGCGCCGCCGGCTGGCATCCTACCGCTCCTAGTAGTAACAAAATCAGCATCATGATAGGAATAAGATATGTCATTCAAATCATCACTAGGAGAGGTGTCCTCTGTGAACTCTACCTGCTCAGATTTTCTTTTTAAATTATTAGGGTTTGGTTCGATCTGAGCGGGTATGGCGGCTTTGCCTTTGATGATGTCCCGCATTTCCTGCCGGAACTCATCCATTTCTTGCCTGAAAGATGCTCGCTGTTCAGATAGCAAGCGGGCAAGATCGTCAAGGGCTGGGTTCTCATAGGCTTGACCCTGAGAACCGGATGTCTGTCCCTGCTGGACATGGGGCTGTTGCTGCTGGTATTGCTGCTGATATTGGGGAGGAGGATGGTGATGATAAGATTGCTGAGGCTGCTGGTGCTGCCTCCACTGCTGTCCCTGATAGGCGGGACGAGGACCACTCTGATACTGCTGGGGCTGGTTGTACTGGGGCTGCTGGTGTTGTTGCTGTGGCTGGCCGTTCTGCTGTCCTTGAGCAGGGGAATGCTGTTGGGATGAGGATCCACCATTACCCCAACGGAATCCGGGGTGATCCCTGCGAATCGCTGGCTGAGGGTATCGGTCATACCAAATCCCGTTGACTTCCATCAACGGTTCCTGCTCGAAGGAGGGTGGAGGAAGAACTGCCAGTGGCTGCTCCGGCTGATACACCACCATCTGAGTCTCCTGAGATGGCGGTTGCTCTGGATGGTACTGCAACAATGGAACCGGCTCCGCCTGGATATGGTTCACCTAGCGGTATGAGGTGGAGGCCTGGTTGGGATTGTTGCTGCTGGAAGCAACCTGTGACCTGGGAGGCTGTTGGGAATGGGCTTGTGCCTCCTGAATACATAGAATTTGAGTCTTCAGGTCACTCATTGTTTTGGTAAGAAGGTCCATCTGGGCTAGACCTTGGTTCTGCTTCTTTTCAAGGATCTCCATGCGGTCCAGCTTTTCAATGATGATGCCCATGTCGGCTGTTGTTGATTCTGCTTGGGCTGCGGCTACCGACGTTGTGCTAGGACCGGCATCGATGCGGGCGATCCTCTGAAATGTTCCCGCACCTTGCGGGGGCTTCTGCTGAGTGTAGACTCTAGCCTGGGTCATCACTGTTGAGTTCTCTGCCATGCCTTCGTAGATGGCCCAGACGTCGTCTTCTCCCTTGGAGAAATAGGACCCACCGCAAGAGGCGTTCACAAGCCCCTGCAGCTCCGGTGTCAGCCCACAGAAGAAACTCTGCACCAGGTGGGGCTTGGAGATATCGTGATGTGGACACCAGTCTATGAGCTCTCTGAATCGATCCCATGCTTCATGGAACTGTTCATTTGGGATCATGACGAAATTGCTGATCATTGCTCGAGCTGCGTTTGTCCGGCCGAGAGGATAGTATTTCTTCAAATAAACGGACCGGAGATCTTCCCAAGTGTCGACGAATCGCCCTAGATGCTTGAGCCAATATGCGGCTCGGTCAACCAATGAGAACGGGAAGGCGATCATCTTGATAGTGTCCTCGGTCAACAACCGATCGTGGATGGTGCTGCATATCATTTCAAACTCTTGGAGATGGAGGTGCGGCTCTTCGGTCGGCAGCCCATGGAACTTGGGAAGAAGCTGAATCGTGTGGTGCCGAAGCTCGAAGTCTCTGTGGATTGGCGGAAGTCTGATCCACCGGTGAGTGAGGGACGAAGCTGGGTTATGCAGTTCCCTCATGATGGTATGTGGCGGTCGCTCACCATCTGGATCGCCTCCTGCATCGGGTCCTCCTCCTTCTCCGCCACCGCCTCCTCCAGGTCTGTTCTCTCTCATCTGAGCTATTTCCCTCATGAGATCACCCATGAATGCACCCTGGTCACGGATCTGCCTCTGCATATTCTCCAGGGACGCTAGCAATGAATTGTTGATGGACACTTGGTCAATAATGAATAGAGGGTGGTCGTGGTCATCTGGGTGCTCTCCTCTGTCTGCCATTACTGGATTCTCTGAAAATGCAAAAGAGGCCATTTCAGGTGCTGTTGAATTAGTCGAATTCTGTGATTCACTGAACTCTGAAATGATTGGACTGATGGAAGGAGAATGGGAAGGGTGGTCGAGGGGGAACAGGGTGGATGTGAACTCAGGCTCGGAGAGCGGACTCTCCGAGTTGTTCCTAGATGAATAAGGAGGAGTGCTGGATAGCGGTGCCGACAAGGTCGGCCTAAGAGATCTCCGTCCCATCATCTTGATTATTTGGAAAGAGTGGAAAAATGCAAGAAAAAGAAGATGAAATGCAACAAAATTGTGCACAATTGTGCGGTGTTTTTGATCTTGACCTTAATAAATCTAACAATCAAACACAAAGCAAGGGTAAGTTCACCAACGCAACTCATGAAGCCGTGAAGGTTCGGCTCTTATCTTGTCAGTTTTAGCTTGTTTTTCAGGTATTAATCTTTTCACGAGTCCTTAGAGCGCTACGCCTATAGGAGAGAGAGTACTGCCAGGAAAGTGTCCCCGTACTTGTCCTCCTCCTGTGTAACCTGTAACTTGCGCTTTTTAAGGTCCTTGTAACCCTTCCTGGATCCCTACTCAGCCAAAGAAAAAGAGGGAGGAAGCCGATAGGCGAAACCGATACTTCGGACCTCGCTCGCAACGGAGTCACCCGTGAGCGTACAAGGTCCTACTCGGACGCAGCCGGTGAGACAGACACACCCGTGAAGGCGTGGCCTAAGCTCGGTACTTCGGACAGGGTCGGCGCTCACACAACAGTGAGTCACCAATGGCGACCAAGTCCTACTCGACTACGTACGATAGTAGCGCCAATACTTCGGAAATCCAGGCGATACACAAGGCAGCCACAAGTTGGGTTTTGGGCTCTAATCCTTACGAAGCGCTCACCTCACTTGGAAGGAAACCTTCCCATGCAACCTGAAAACAAGTGAAGGTGTTACTCTCCCCAAGCAATGAATCCAATTACCGATTTTATTTAGGTCAAGTTTTCTTTAGCAGTCCCTTTTTTAATTTTTTTGGTGTTATCGCTTCTTTTGAGTCAATTCAAACAAGCGCCTAACGATTTTTGTATTTTTCCTTTATCCTACTTTGTTCCAAAAACAGAGGGAGAATAGAGTCGGAAAAACCGTGCAAGTCGACACCAAGGTGGAAATCTCACCTTTGTGCCTAGATGATGCGTGCAAAGTAAGAGGACTTACAGCGAATCCCAGCTCTCTCCATGCGGGATGCAAAGCAGAATATTTAAACCTAATCTATATGACGATATGCAAGCGGAAAGCATCCTAGAACAGGCAACTGCTAGCGTGAAGAACCACAAGTTAGCTAATAACTCCCAATCCGAGTGTCCGGTCTTGGCTCACCCCTCCTCTGCCCAACACATTTGGAGTAGGGAAAGCGCTTGTTCGGGTGTGAGCTCGCGGCGCGTGGATTTGGAAGTTACTCGCTAACTGTTTAATTAGTCTAAGTCCAAAACGTAACTATAGGAGCATGCAAAGATAATTAGGTGTTTGGACCTATTCTAATCGAGTCAAGCAGACCTAGATCTAAGAGCTCAATCCACAAAATAAAGTGAAAAATGAAATCAAAACCGGAAAATGACAAGCGATGAAAACGCGGTCGAAACGGCGGTGAGCCCCCGGGTGAACAGACACCCGGAAATTAGGCCCGAATGTCTAAGTGTCCAAGTCCAAGTGTACCTGTATTATTACAAATTAAATAAATCACTCTCTCACCAAAAATAAAAGACAAGCTAATCTAAGCACTCTCTCTCTCACTCCTTGCTCTCTCCTGCCGGCTAGGCTAAGAATAGCCGGCTCCACGTCCCAAGGTTGCGTCGGCTCGCCTAGGCGATCCGCCTCGCTCCGCGGTCCCTCGCAAGAAGACAAGACAAGAGATGGTCAGATAGCTCAACAAGATATATCAAAATGTAAGAGATAAAAAATAAAGCTATGGTAAACAATCACACAATCAAGTAAAAATGAACTACAAGCTGTTGCTCCCCGGCAACGGCGCCATTTGATAAACACGCAAATCGAGAGAGTCTAAATTGGTATCTCACACAAGGCGGAGATAACCGTCGCTGTTGCGACTCTCAAATGAAATCCGTATTTGATCAACAGTTAACCCACACTAAGATCAATGAATTAGAAATAATGTGGAGTTAAAATTTATTTTTAACTCTGCACAAATGATGTAAAGGGCAAGTATGCAGAGAGTTCGAACACAGGGAACAAACAGTGTAGCTCAAGCAAAAATGCTAAAGTGTGTGTGAGTGTGTGATGTGTCTACACTAAGCAAGAGAACAAAGCAATTTTTTTTGTGGGTTTTTAATTTTTTAAAATATTTTTTTTATTTTAATTTTTAATTTTGTATTTGATTTTTAATTTTCTGATTTTTATATTTTATATTTTATAATTTTTTTTTTATTTTCTTTTTCAATATTGGAAGGTAAAAACAATGTAAGAAAAGGCAAGGTAAAAGATTTATAAAAATGCACAAAAAATACTCAAAAATTCAGAAATAAAATGTTTTTGGTATTTTCTAGTTTTCTACTGTTTTTGTGATTTTTGGGGATTTTTCAAGTTGTTTTTGGTATTTTTAAATATTGAAATAAAGCAAAACAGTGGGAATAAGGCTGGCTGTGAGTAAAATGAAATTTAAAAATAACAAACAGCAACAAAAATGTTTCACACTATTTTTCTAATAAAAAGGATAAAATAAGGAACACACAGAACCTGAGTTTACATTTTTTTGGATTTTTCTACTATTTTATATATTTTTTTTTGAAGTTTTTAAGTGTTTTTAAATTTTTAGTGTTTTTCTTTTGAGATTTTTAATGATTTTTGGACTGACACTAAAATATGATAAAATAGACACTAGGTAATGTTTTTGGAATTTTTAGAGGTGTTTCAATATTTTTTTTGGTATTTTCTAAGCTAGACAGTGCACAAATAGGGAGTTTTTGATTTTTAATAAATATAAAAATAAAATAAAATCAAAAACTAAATATGTGGCGTGAAAGTAGACATGTCCAGAAGCTTAAGTCTATTTTTGTGGAATTTTTGGGCTTGAAATGATCACTCAAATAAATACAACAAGCATCCAAATATTAAACAGGCCTGGCAGGGGTATATATGCAATATTCAAAACTTCCAGGGGCATACATGCAATTTTCCACAAAAATATACACTATATATTTAATTTTTGGAACCAAAAGGCAATTACAAAAACCGCCAGGGCACACCTACAAATTACCCACCAGGGCGCGTGACTTGCACGTGCCTGGGAAGGACTGAAATGCAATAAAACAAAACCTTGGGGGCTTACTTGCAAAATAACCAGAAATATTACACGTGATATTAAAGTTTTTGTACTGAAACGAAATAAACAAACAACCGAGGGTCCCTCTGCAAAATGCCCCCACCTCACGTGTACAGGTCACGTGAGGTGACGTGGCTAAGGACCAAAGTGCAAATAAAATAAAGGACAGGGTTTACATGCAAATAACCCAAAGTTTTTACACTACTAGCAAAAGTTTAAATATTAAAACTTAAATACAAAAAGGCGCGAGGGTTTAGTTGCAAAATACCCTCTTGCGCGCGATCCAACGGCGGATGGAGGGCCACTTAAATACGTGGCGCGTTGTGGACGGCCGATGGCGCTTCGCGGATGGGCGGCCAAGATCAGATCTCCGGAGACGATCGACGGATGAGGCACGCGGAGATCCAACGTCAGCTGTGCGATCTGGGACTCCTCCTCGATCCAACGGTTGGGAAGAGGGTTGCAAGAACGGGGAAGAACACCGGCGGAGGCGAGCTTCTCCGACCTCGATCTCCCTCCTCCGGCGACGACAGGTCCTCAAAATGGACGAGGAGCTTCCTGGAACGGTCTTCTATCTCCTGGGGGCGTCAAAAATCCACGTGGAGGCCCGTGGTGCTCTCGGGCAGCGGGCGGAGCTGGAAGGCTGCTGCTGCTCCGGCGAGCTCCAAAACTCGCCTCCAGGCGCGCGTGAAGTGGCTTGGACCTGCAAACAAAGTCAAGGGGTCCAGGGCAAACTGCCTGGACCCTCGGATGGCCTTGGGGATGGGTGCAGCGAAGTGGCGGCGAAGGGCCGGAGGTGCGCTCCGGCCAACTTGGGTGATCGAGCGATTAAGATGGGGGAACTTCGATTTTTTTTTGGGGATTTTTATCCTTAAGCTAACAGGAACCTAATGCACTAAAGAAACAAGTGGGTGGAAGCCCTCAATGGCCGGAGCCAGAGGATGAAGGTTACCTCAACGCCGGCGGTTGGCGGAGGTGCTGGAGTCGTCCTCGACCTCGTTCGCCTTGGCTGAGAAGCTCGCGGCGGAGCTGTCACCTCCGGCAAGGGTCAGAGCACTGGAGAGGCGGAGAGGGGTGGACCAAGGGGACTCAAAAATCAAAGGGAAAGAGGGGGGTCGGTTTTAAGTGGTTTGACCCAAGGTGACAGGGGTCCAAAGATCAAGGAATATCTTACAAATCTTGGGTCCGACGACCAAGGTTAAGCTTGGGCGAGTTAGGTAGATGGTTGGTGACCAATGTTGCAGAAGGATGCAACACGAATAGATGAAAGAGTCGACCTGGAAAAAGCCAAAAAGATGGCCCAAAAACGAGGTCTGACATGGGCTACAGGGGTAGGTCAGACTGTTGACCTAGGTCAACAGTCCTGGCCTCCTGGTTGGTCCACGTGGACCAACCAGGAAAAACCCTGAATTAATGTTTTATTAATTCAATTTAAAATAATAAAAGGCCGAATTAAATAAAAGTTGCAAAATAAAAAATGTTCAAAATTTTATGTAGTATTTAATTCTGATTTTTATTTATTTTTAGGAGATTTATTTTTACAAGTTACCTTTTTAACCCTATATAGGTATATTACCTATGTATTTTAATCTTTTTATTTTTATTTTGGTATTTTATTTTTATTATTTTTATTTAGTATTTTATAACATTATAACACACTTTTATATACATAAATATATTTTTATTTTATTTTTCTGAGTTGTTTTGTGTGTTTAATAAAATCTAAAAGTATTCTATACAGGTATAAGTATATGCAGTATACCTATGTATGCTTTATACAGGTAATTTTAGTTTTATTTTTCTTTTCATTTTATTTCAATTTTAATGCACATATATAGTGTAAGTAATATTTACAAAATTATAAAAATATAAAAATGAATAAATAATGAATAAAGAATAAATTGAATATTTTATTCAGTATAGCTATACAACAGGGGTCCAAAACTCAACTTTTAAACCGTAGCTCCGCCAAATGCGAAACCACTGCCATTGGATAGATTATTTTATTCTATATACAAAAAGGTGAGTTTGATGCATTTGGAGTTGTCGTTTGTGAGATACGGGTCTGGGAAGTTGGGATTTTGGATTCTTATTCAGACCAGAACTTTTTGTCTGTACATTCTTTTTCTGTGAAATCAATTTTGTCTTTTTCTTTATGAAATTATCTACAACTTTCATGTACAAAGTTTCTTTATTTGATGTACAAAAAGTGGAACCAAAAATAGGTGCCAAAATGAATAAAGAATGAATATAATGTATAGGTGTTTTCTCTGTATTTCTGACCTTATCTCCCCCTACTTTATTCCTTGTCGACCTATTCATCAAGATGCCTAGGTCTCGGGGTTTCGGGTCATAAAATATTTACAATATTTTATTCTTTTTCTTTTCTTTATTTATTCTATAATTTTGGCCATAATTACATTAATTTACACACTGTTGAGATGCGCATGCATGAATGCTAAGATGCTTGATTTAAGGCTATTTACAGGTATTTGCTAGGGTTTTAGGTGCCAAAATGATAGAATAAAGATGATGAAATGTGGATTCATCAAGGAGCCATCACTTTAGATAGGTGAATACCATGTCTGAAGGAAAGGAAACCTTTCTTGGAATTTTCCATATGTAATCATTCCAAGATTTTCTTAAGGTACCTGTGTTAGGACAAATCCAAAATCATCTTTTCTCTATTTCTGTACAGCCTCTGATCCAAGATGTAAGAGTCTTCTCTAAGATCTTTCATCTCAAAGGTGTGTGATAACCAGACCTTAACACTAGTCATTAATCATGTATCATTCCCAATGATAAGGGTGTTATCTACATAAAGCACGATGAACACAATGGCGCTCCCACTAAGCTTCTTTTGCACACACGGATCATCCGGATTCTGAACAAAATCATAACTCTTATGGTTTCATCAAATATGGTGTTCCAACTATGAGAAGCTTTTTTGAGCCCTTAGATGGACATCTTCATCTTGCACACTTGCCTTCCTCAACGATGAATCCTTGAGGTTGTACCATATAAAGATTCTACTCGAGGTATCCATAAAGGAACACAATCATGACATCCATTTGCCAGATGCTGTAGTCAATATGTACAACTATTGCTAGCAATGCCCTGATGGACTTGAGCATGGCCACAAGAGAGAATATCTCATCGTAGTCGATGCCTTCTCTCTATATGTAACCCTTGGCCATGAGTCGTGCCTTGAAGGTCTCTACCTTCCCATTAGGTCCCCTTTTCTCTTGAAGATCCATTTACACCCCAAAATATTTTAACCCTTCATGTGAAACGTATAAGGTCCATATATTGTTCTTATGCATGGAGTCTATTTTAGTCGCCATGGATATCATCCATTTATCCATGTCATGATCCGTGGGTGCTTTATCTTATGAAGTAGGATCACTGTCAAGCTCTTCTAACACATGAAATCAGTACCTCTCATGTGGCATGACCACCCTAAACTCCTTCGAAGAAGTACATGGTGTGTCATCTTAATTTATCTCTATTTCTGGTTTAGGAACCTCAATATCCTTAAAGGATTCAATGAGTTCCTTTTCTTCATTTTTGTTTTTACTCTTAAGGAAGTCATCTTCAAGGAATTTCAGATCCCTGGGTATTAATACCTTTTGAGTCTCAGGGTCGTAAAGTTGGTATCCAATATTGTCCTTCACATACCTGATGAAGTAGCACTCTCTAATATGAAATTCTAGTTTACTTGCACCCATGTTCTTGGCATGGACCAAGAAACCCCAAATCCTCGAGTGTCTAACAATGGGCTTGGTTCCAAACCAAAGTTCATGAGGGATTTTGAGTATAAACTTGCTAGGAATCTTATAAGGGATATACATTGCATTCTCTACAGCATATCCCAAGAACTAAGAGGTAAATGAGATTTACTCATCATTGAACATACCATGTCCATGATGGTACGGTAACATCTTTCAGCAATACCATTTAGTTGGAGAGTTTTAAGAGGAGTGAGATTAAACACAATTCCACTCTCTTTAAGGTACTCCTTGAATTCATCTGAGAGGTACTCGTCACCTTGGTCCGATGAAATTTGTTTAATCTTCTAATCGATTTGGTTCTCAATCAAAGTCGTGAACTCTTTGAACTTTTCAAAGGTTTCAGATTTGTGAAGTAATAAAAAGATAAACTCGTATCACAAATGGTCATTAATAAAAGTCACATAATATCGATATCCATTTCGAGTCCCGGTACTGAAGGGACCACATACATCAGTATGTATTAGGTCAACTATACCTTCAAATATAGAACCCTTATTTTAGAAGGGTATTATGGTATTTTTACCATGAATACCATGTTTACTAGTAGATAAATTTTGGAATTTAAGAAAATCTAAAGGTCCATCTTTTACCAATATATTGATCCTATCAACAAATAAATGACCAAGCCTTAGATGTCAAATAATGGTTAAATGATTGTTATCCTCTCCAGATTGCTTAATGTTGTTATTATTATTACTATTACTATTATTAGGAGTAGTAGTAGATCTAACATTCATGACACATTCTGCATAATTCAAAGAGTCCACCAGAAGTTAGAAAACCATTCGCAATATGTTTACCATAACGACTTATGACAACTTTATTGCAAAATTAGAATATATATCCATTTCTAACTAACTTAAATACATATAACAAGTTCCTTTTAACTTCAGGTACATAGAAACACTATCTAAGTAATAAGACTCTGGTACTAGCTAAAGGCAGTCTACAAGTCCCGACGACTACTGCAGCAACAATTGCAACATATCCGATCAGGATGACTATATCTCTGTCCTCAAGCTTTCTAGTTTCTTGAAACATATCTAACAAATTGCATACATGAACAAAAGCACAAGAATCCATGACCCAACTACCTTCTCGTCCTACGAGAAAGTTAGTTTCAATTATGAAAGTAGATTTTATACTTGTTAGAGTAATACATTTAACTTTCTCCCAGGTTTCAGGTAGTCTTGATAACTCCTCTTACAGTGCCCCGAACTTATTACAGTGATGACATACATCTGTTTTCTTGGATGCGAGAAGAGTGGAAGTTTGATGAATAGCCATTCATGCACTTTTATTCTCCTATTTTTACATTAAAACACAAGCTAAACACCTGTGTATATCACTAACATGCATGAATTAATCTCTAACATTGATCTATAATTAGTATGTAAATACATGTAATTAAATCCAAAATAAATGAATAAATAAAATAAAATAAAAATAAATGAAATAACAAAGATACTGAAAGACCCTAAACCTCGAAACAAGTCGATATTGACTAGGACGACGTGGAATGAACTAGGTGGAGATGAGGGTAAAATAATACATATAATTATACAGTAATCCCTAGAAACCCTACGTGTTCAGTACACTATATATAGTTCATTTGTACATTATTTTATACACGCTCATACACACTTCAAATTCAAATATTTTCAACTAGAAACTTGTACATAATAATGTATAGAAAGTTACAAAAATAATATCCAAAAAAATAATGCATAGTGCACATGGTATACACAGATGAACATTCACAAATAGAACTCCATTGATCAATATCTCTTCCATATGAAATCAAAATTAATTAAACTAGTGTCCATTGTCTTTCAAACTAAATTATCTATCAAATGAAGGTCACTTCATTTAAAATAAGATAAGATAAAGAAGATGATTTTTGGTGCACATTGTATCGAGGTATATGTATATAATATAATATTATTTAATTTTTTATATTTTTACTCTCTTTATAAAATTTTTAAAAAAATATATATTATATAAAGAATTAAAATTTTCACGAACTACATCATGTAAAATAAATTTAGAAAATAATTAAGTCTAATTCATAGGTATATTATACTTATAATATGTAAACATGTTATTCTTTACATACAGAAACAAAATAATAAAAATAAAAAATATATGAAAATACATAATAAATAATACTGTAAATATATAAATATATATTATGTGATAAAATAATGATATATACAATACAAAATAAGAATAGAATATACAAAATATAGGTATATATAACTATGAATGTACATATATAAATTAACACCCAACAAATAGGTCGATAAAAATAAATAAAAATCATCTAAAATTGTACATAACATAAGAAACATCTTTCACATTTTAAGCTTTATTTAATAAAATCATTTACTATTGTATTTTCGATTTATTTCTATTTTTAATCTTATTTTCTTTTGGTTCACGTGGACTAATCAGGGTGCGACTTAAGTGGATTGTGGTCAAGTCCCCAGTCCCCCTTTAGACCAATCCCTGAATGCATTTTCCCTCTTCTTCATCAATTTCTTCTGATTTATCTAGGCCTCTTCTGCCCCTGACTCCTTCAAGAAATTTCTTTGTCCAAGAATTAACTTTGACACGAATCTATGTGTGCTCTTGATCCATTAATTAGTTGAAAACAAACCCTAGGCAAAGAACGTCCCTTTCAATCAATGTTATATAGCATCTGCTCCATCATTTTTGAAATTCAATTTATTTTTTGAGCCTCATAACCCCTCGAATTCATCATTGGAGTGCCTTCCTTTGTGACATGAAAGAGTTACCCATGATTCGAGGTGTGGAGAAGGAGATCCAGGCATGGTTTGACCATTGCTAGTAAGACTAGGTGGTTTTATATTTTAGGTCTTCCAACCTGTCGAAGTTTAGGTATCATACGTTTACTTTGGTTGCATTTAATTTCTTACCATATTCGTAACTTTTATTTTGTTTGATTTCTCTTTATGTTGCTCAAAATCCACTCATTTTAGTATGTTGTATCACTAGGCTCCGGCCTCTACTCCTCATTCACACAACAAGTTTTGACCCTCCAGACCACTTCATCATCTCCCCCCCCTCGCTTCTACATGCTCGAGATTATATGTTCCCCCTCGATCTTGCACAAATCAAGGTCAACGATCCTCCTTCCACCATCACTAGAGGACAACTCATTTCGCCCATTTCTCTACCATTCAATGAGAAATCTGGTCGAGGACATTTGTCCTTGAGCCTTGGATCTTTCTATCAGGTATGAGCTTCATTTGACCCCATATGGGGGCATTTTGAACCTATTACCAAGCCCCATGTCTAGATCTTCTTCTTCAAACTCTAAGCCTCCATTGATGAGGCTCGGACCTTCTTGAGCACCTCCATAGCTGCGGCACACCAGAAGGAACTTGTGGCGCATCTCAATAGTTGGATTGAGAACTTGAGGATGAAGATTCGTTGGATCAAAGCGACCAAGGAATTCCATTCTTCCATGTTCTACTAAGATCCTTCTCTATCGTCCGATCACACACCCTCCCAGATGCAGCAATAACCGTTAAATTGAGCAAATCATTTAAGGTCAGACCTCTCCCAAGAACAAATCTCAGTCACTAATCCGTGAAAGGTACACACCAATCACAACTGTCCAATTCTTAAGTGGGTGATGAATCTTCGTTTCATCACCTTTATTATTTCATTTTGGCCATAAATCACTAGGTAATGTATGTATATAGTATTAATTTATACAGAATAATACTCACTATTTGACTTGAAAATACTATATAAATATATGTATTCAATACCAAATTAAAATAATAAAGGAAGGAAAAGAGAAAGAATGAAGTGTACCTTAGACCCCGAGACCTAGTCCTCATAATGACTTAGTTAACAAGGAATAAAGTAGGTGGAGATAGGGCAGAGAAATTGTATAGAAAACACTCAAAAACCCTAATTTGATTTAACAATTGATAACTTGTTTTGGCCTTATTTTATTTTTCTATTTTTATACCTCAAATAGTAAATCCCTCAATGTGAAAATTGTACATAAAATATAAAAAATACAAAATTTATTTTGGGACACGCAAAATAAAAAGCCACAAAGAAAACTTCTCATATATGTTTCTTATCCATACAAATTAAAAATGACCAAACTCACTTTTATTGTTCACAAATTTTAATTATCTATTTAATGAAGGTAATTTCATTAAAAATGGAATTAAGATGCAAAATTTAGCTTTTGGGTCCCTATTGTATTGTATCATATAGATGTATATAATAATCAATATATTTATTTGTTTTTGAAATTTTACGTCTCTAATATTTTTATATACTTGTAAATATTATTCAAAACACATTTCAATAATAAACATATATATTGATTATTATATAACCTTAATAATAATATGGTTCAGAATCACTGATCGAGCTATTCGAAGAAGATCCACGTCAAACCGAACAAGAAGAGTTCATTGCAGATATGTTCAATGCTTTAATGTTTGCTCCAAGAGTGACAAAGGTGGACATCACCTTTTTATTATTAGTAGATCATTTACCAACCAATTCAATTTCATAAGTGTCCGAGAAAGCTGACTTACAATTTATCTGAATCAAGCAGCTTCTGACAGATCTTAAGTATGTGTTCCTTGTGGGTGAGCCAAATATGTATTTTATCATCATCAACCGCAGATTGACCATGGATCAAGAATCTTGCTTGCTATAGATTCTAGAGAAAAATTGCAAGGTACTTGGTTGGAATATTTCTGATCTTTGAGGGATAAATCAGACCTTGTCTTCAAACCATATCTACTTAGTTGATGATTACAAACCATACTGTGAATTCTAGAGAAGGTTAAACCCTAATCTTCGGGCCACAGTCATGAAAGAGATAACAAAATAGTGCGAGGCTGGAATTATTTATCCTATATCTAACACAAAATGGTTAGCTTATTGCACATAGTTCCGAAGAAATCTAGAAATACGATGGTCATAAATAATCAAGAAGAGGAGATCTATACCTGAGTACCTACTTCATGTGTGTCTGTGTTGATTATAGATGCTTGAATGAAGCAACCAAGAAGGATTACTTTCCTCTATTCTTTATTGATCAAGTTCTTGAAAGGTTGGCTGGGAAAGAGTTCTTTTGCTTCTTGGAAAGGTACTCTAGGTACAACTAAGTGGAAATTGCTTCTGAAGAACATGAGAAAATTACTTTCATCTATCTATTAGGCACCTACACTTTCATGTAGATGCTCTTTAGATTATGTAACACTTCCTCTACATTCCAAAGATTCATGTCGATTGTTTTCGCTGACATGGTGGATATTTTCCTTGAGATTTTCATGGATGATTTCTCAACCTATGGTGATAGATTTAATACGTGTCTTACGCATCTAGACCGAGTACTTTTGAGATGTCATGAAGTAAATTTGGTTCTATCATGGGAAAAGAGTCACTTCATGGTAACTGAAGGAATTGTGTTGAAGAGAGGTACGGAGGTCGATCCAGCAAAGGTGGACGTGATTGCTAAACTTGAGCCACCCGAACAATGAAGAATGTGAGGTCGATTCTGGGGCATGTTGGTTTTCATAGAAGATATATCAAGGACTTCAGCAAGATCTCCTGACCTCTCACAAAGCTTCTAGGCAAGGAAACTGACTTCATTGCAAATCAGAAGGTTCTCCAAGCTTTTACTCAGCCAAAATAGATTGTCACTCGCAAACCCATTCTAAAGCAACCCGATTTGTATCTCTCGTTTAAGATCATGACGGATACATCAGATTTCACCATTACGGTTATAAACGATAAAGAAGAGATAATTTTCCCTATTATATCCGTGATGATAGTAGAAAACTTGATGACACACACAAGAACTACAAAGTTACAAAGAAAGAGCTACTAGTATATGTATTCGCCCAGGAAATCAGATCCCATCTCCTTGGTTCAAAAGTAAATGTGTATACTAACCACTCTACTATCTGCTACATGTTGAATCTCCATTTCATCACCTTTATTCTCTCATTTGGCCTTAAGTCCCTAGTTAAATGCATGCATATAACATTAATTTGTAATAAATAACAACCAATAATAGACACCCAAGTACTGTATAAAATAATGTATTTAATGCCAAAATTAAAGAATAAAGGAAAGAAAAGAAAACGAAGGGAGTGTCAAAGACACTGACTGGCCCTAGACTTAGAGATCAAATCATCATGATGACTTGGTCGACAAGGAATAAAGTAGGGGGGATAGTGCAGAGAAACTGAACATAAAATAGAATTAAAACCCTAATTCTTTTTGTCAAAATATTGCATTTTGGGACCTATTTTTTTCATATTTTTTATAACTCAAATCAATTAACTTTGAACATGAACATTGTACATAAAAGTACTAAAGAAATATAAATTTTATTTCATTCAAAAATAATACGTAGAGCGCTCGAAGCACGCAGAATAAAAAGCCGTAAAGAAAAATTCCCAGACATGTTTCTTCATACAAATTCCAAAGTCACCAAACTCACCTTTACTATTCATAAAATTAAATTATCTATCTAATTAAGGTGATCTCATTTAATTTGCAGTTATGATGCAGAAGTTGACTATTAGGCGCTCATTGTGCAATATAATTGTATATTATATTCATTATATTTATTATTTTAATTTTTAGGTTTCTTCTATTTTTACGTATTTTTGAATATTATATAAAATACTTTTAAATAATATAAATAAATAAAAACCATTAAAAATGCATTAAAATAAAAAATGTTATAGGATACCTAGATGAAGTATGCCTATAAAGTACTTATACAATAAATATACCTAATTATTTAAATATATAATTCTTAGAAAAATATAATAAAAATGTCTAAATATCTATTCAATTAAGTTATAAATATAAAAAAACTATGTATAGAAATTAATGAATTATAAAATAGAAAATAAAAATAAAATACATAATATATATAGATAAATATATTTATGATTATACATGTAAAAATTAACGCCAAATAAATTAACTTGTAAAAATAAATAAAAAATCATAATAAACTAATACATAAAATACTAAATATTTTTAATGTTATTATAAAAAAATAATATTATTTTATTTCAATTCTATCTAATAAGGGATTTAATCATTGTTTTATCCGCTAGTGGCTGACGTGGACTAAAGGGAGGTGACTCCACATTGACCTTGGTCAACTCCTCACCCCAAGGTTTTGCAACTGTCAGAAGCTATGCACCTCAATTTCTCCTTTTTTCTCCGACCAAGACTTCATCCTTTTAGATCGCTGCCTTCCTGACTTTTGTTCATTGATCCTTGCCCTTTCACGCGTGAACATCTCCTCGATCGATGAATCATTGAATGGACCAGGAGAGAATCAAACAACACCCTGTACATATACTTATTATCCTTACCCATTTTGAATTGATCATTTTTGGCCACCATAAACCCTCAGATTCCCTCCAAAATAGTAGAGTTCGGTGACAGCTTGCTCCCTGTGGATTTGTAGCATGAAGGGGTGTCATTTGAAGAGATCCACACCATGCCGGAGATCCGACTGCGAGGTTCTTATTCCCAGATCTCAGGTACAAGATGTTCTTCTTTCTTAGATTTTTAGGTTGATTTTAGGTGTAGTTTTTATTTCTAGATTTTCTTTCATGCATAGATTTATTGCTTTAGCGTAAAATTTCAATTTTAGTTCATCAGAGCTCTCGAGCTCCGGCCATCATTCTTTACCATCCAACCTTTGTTCCGACCCGCAATCGTAACCATTTCACTATCTTCCATCTTCACCACCATCCTGACCCTCCAGCCACCTTGATTATTCTTTGGATCAAGCCACCAAGTTGTCCAGTTACAATGCTGCTCGGCTCCAAATGGTGGAGCTTTTGAAAATGATATTGTGCTCCGATCGTAGACTCAGATCATGGTGGAGGTCGTTAGCAGTTGTCATCTTTGACGAAGGTTCTCGATCAAAATGTTGGTGAAACATCGAGGCAAAGGTGTTTGTAGTGCTTCAGTTCCAGGCGATTGTTCATGTGTTGCTCGTAGCGGGTCTCCGATAAGCTTCGTATACGAACCTCCAGATGATTCTCTATATCACATCAGTGATCTTCAGATGGCGGTACCCCAGACTCAATTGTTGATTATGACGAAGCTCGATATCATTCAAGTGACCATCGGGGTTACAGATGAAGGCCTCAAAAAGTGTGTCATCAGTGATGCTCGTGATCAGGCGATGATGTTTCGAGTCACTCATCCTCGAATTTCGTATGGTTCGTTCAACTGCCAGCTTTGATCACCTATAAATTCATCTCGTACTCGAGAATACAAATCTCATTTTTTATGTCAGAAATAATGGAATGAATGAACGATCCTCTATGGATGGGGGAGGGTAGGATCGAAGCTTAGATTCCGTAAGAATCTAAGGTGATTAGGTTTGGATTGAAGAGCAAAGATACATGATGAATCGGTATGACAATGGACTCGGATCGAAGGTTTTTGGTTACAAATCTGAAGGGAAATGGATGGATATAGAAGAGAAGGCGGATTAGAAGTGAATTTGACTGGATTACGTATCAATTTGTAGAGGGATGAGAAGAGATAGACAGAGAAGAGAACAGAGGAACAGAGAAGAGAATTGGAAGAGAACATAGAGAAGAGAAATGAAAGGAGGAATAAGGAACTAACCTAGAGAAATGGGTGAAGTTCTCCTATGGACACAGAGCACGAAACTCTGTGGATCTTCTCCTAGACGCCTGGCGGAGGCTGGGCGCGGCGGAGTGGGTGCTGCGATGCCAGCGATCGCACCGACTCTTCCGTCGACCTCACTACGACGAGAGGAGTCGCTCGAAGTTGTCACCTCCTCAACTCCCACTCGTAGCTCACTAGCTTGTGGTAGAAAATGGTGGATGGGTTCTCCAGGGGAGTCGGTGCCCTATTTATAGATGGTGGAGGATATGGGTACTGTCGGCGGTGGTGGCACCGCAGGTGGTTGGAATACTAGCCAACGGCTTGGCCGTTGGCGCGGTTGGAGGGGAAGACCAGGTGGAAGGAAGAAGGAGGTGGAGGAAGAAGACGTATGGGGAAGGAGAAGGAATTGGTAAAGTTGGAGAGAGAAAGGAAGAGCATGGAGAGAAAAGAATTTTAAAAATATATATATATAAATTAAAGTAAGCAAGTTAAATTAAGTTTTATAGTTAATAATTATATTAATTATAAATTAATTTCATAATTACATAATAATTAATAATTAAATGTGGTTAGTGAAGTATTTAAGTATTAATTAAATAATTATGTAATTAAGTAGTTATAATAAATAAATAATATATTAATAAATTAAAAGAATACATTTAAACAAATAAATGAAATATTATTTATTTTAATTAAAAATGTGTAAATAAATAAAGTATTAATGTATTAGATAATAATATAAGTTATGGTTTATTGTAGAATATACCAATATCGACCCGAAAACCACGTTTTTCACATGAACTCTGATTTTAGCGAAACTAGTGTCATTTTGTAGATAATTGAAAAAATAATTTTTGGGACTGAGTTATCTTAATTCAGAGTTCATACGGCCGAGTTATGAGGTTTGGAAGAAAAAAGTAGCGGCCTCGAGGCTTCGGATTTTATCGGTATTTTGGCTTAATTATATTTTTATATTTTTATACACAATTTTATAAGATTTTGGAAAAAAAGAATTAAGTTAATCGGGTTTACAGTTATTTAATTAAAAATTGTGGAAGTTTTTACATATAGTACATATATACAACGGGTCCAAAAAGCTGAAACTCACCGGTTTAATCCGAATATTTTCTAATATTTTTAATAAATATGTACGGATTTTAAAAGTGAGTTTGGTCAATTTGAAGTTTTCTATAAATAGATATGAACCTTGGAAGTCGGCTATTGCGGCTTTTACTGCTCATTGTGGTTATTTTATTTTTTATACTGAAATATTTTTCTGATATTTTTATAAAATAATAAATATTTTTATGAACAACTTTTACAAAGGAGTGTTTTGTTTTGAGGTGATTTTGATGATAAATAAAATAAGTGAAACATTTACAAGGTGAAAAAATGGGCAAATTATATTTTTGGTATTGATTTTTTAGAAATTTTTCATAGTTAAGATCCTTATCTCCCCATACTTATTTCTTTTGTCAACCTGGTCAATATTGACCTTGTCTCAGCGTTAGGATCAGTCTGTATATTACATATATATCCTTCTTTTCTTTTTATTTTTATTTTTCTCTTTATTCTTTTATTTTGGATATAAAATAAGTGTTAATTATATAATATTATTAATTGTAGTTAGAGTGATAATTAGTTGAAATTAGTGAATATTTTCATGTATTTTACTAAGGATTTTAGCCAAAATGAAAGAATAAAGGCGATGAATCTTGGATAAGGCGATGAATCTTGGATTCATCATTCCCTTATACTTTACCTTTGCTAGTCCCTTAGCAAACACTTACTCTATAAATAAGTGAAAAGAAAAAGGAAAATAAAAGAACTTAGAACATGATTGTTTCTTTAAATCCAATATCACTTCATCCAAAATTTGGAGCATGGATTCAGACCTTTGGATTAATAATGTGTCGGAACTCTATTAGATTTATGATTTAAGCCTCGACAGCCCTCAAGTTCCACAAATCCTTATCCAGATCCACCTCAATAGCCAGCTCAGATCCACCTATTCATCACGCAAACTTTTTTATCTTTCAAAGCAATTTGTACTGTGTGTGAAAGGTTTTAGCTCTTCCTGAGAAACCGCTCATCCCGCTACACACTCCCATTGGGCCCTTGTCCAGCAACTCAGTCCTCGAGGAGGGAGGTATTTCCTTCTGAGTTCAGGTCATGCTATGTCCACAATCGAGTATAGAAAGAAGTAGAAAGAATTGGAAGAGAACTGGAGTGTGATCGGTGTAATCACATCTCCTGTGAAGCCTGGTCAGTTTATCCAAGTCTCCATGAAGACATGCAGGCTTTTCTGAAGCTCAGACCATTGTGGTCATTTTTGGAATTTGGTGTATTCAGCTTCTTTTTGGTAGAGATAATTGGTGCACTGCATAGGTCTTTTATGCCCTAACGGATATAGAATCTTTTCATTCCGTCGATTTTTTTGGAGACTTAGAAAAAATTGTGCTAGCAGATCCTTTCCTCATCCGAAGCCTTCTTTCAACCCCGATCTCTCCCGTCTTTAGACAACATCATCGCCAGACAAGGATGGAAACGCACCACTGAAATGGATTGTCCTTCGTAGTGAAGGATATGGGGAGATCCTTAAGTGCATCACAGAAGCGAGAGGATCACATCGTATACGATCAGGAGTGACTAGTCGCACTAGTCGCTCGAGGCAACAGAAATTAAAAAAATATCATGTGACGAAACCACATGATCCAAGAACACTTCTCGGATCGTTTCGTCTAAACCACAAACAAGTAATAGAAATACCTCTTGAAGCATGGTTGTGATTGAGTCTCTAAACGAAGAGACCTCATATCTCAAGTCCGATCCGACGGAGGAGATGCTTGCGAGCGTGTTGATGAAACACATGCTTCTCGCAATCCATGTTGATGATCCAAGCGGTGGATCTCCTAATCTCGACACATGAGATCCGACGTCTTCTTCACAAGCGAGGCACACCAAAGTAGACGAAGATCCATGAGCAAATGATCGGGAAGCATAACGACGACGGTGCGGTGATGGAGACTCTCTCTAGGGCATCCATGGTGGATGACCATTCGAGAGAGAGAAAGTGGGTGTGTAGACTCAAAGAGAGAGAGAGAGACTTATGTTCTCATTAGCATTTGAAGAGCAAGGGGTTCCCTTCTATTTATAATATTTTGGGATCCATGGATCTCAATCCATGGGCAACACAAATCCAATGGCTCTCATTGATTTGTGTTTCTTTTAATGGCCATGATCTTGTTGTTAAAATCACAACAACAATTAATTTAATAAAATCACATATATATTGAATATAATTTGATTTATATCAAATCAATCCTCATTTGAGAAAAGGGAAGGAGGCAAGCCTCCTTCCATGAAAGGAGTGGACGGCCACCACATTCCATGTAGGAAATGTGGCCGTCCACCCTCCCTACAAGGAAGGTGGCTTCTTCTCCTTTTATTCCATGAGATACATTATCCCATTAATTTCTCCAATATTTACAACAACCTTTGTTTCAAATTATTTCACAAAAAATAAATACAATTTATTTTGTGAACATTGCAATCATGCCATTGGAAATTTGTGAATCGCATTCACAATCCAAAATAAAAGGTACATTACATTTTCAATTAGTTGTCCAATGTGATTCCAATTCACATCAACATCTAATTAACAAATGTAAATTACAAATTGCTCTCTCTTATATATCATAAATCACATTTATAATATATATGATTATTATGGATAGTGTTATCCACATTATTCATATCCATGATAATTAAATCACATTTAATCATCTTGGAACTCTATTCTCATGTGCCCTAATAATGTGAATCACATTCACATCTTTGATAATCAAATATCATTTAATTATCTAAGATAAATCTCTTTATAATATGAATCAAAATCATATTATTCATGATAATTAAATCACATTTAATTATCCATATTCTCAATGCTTGGGTACATATATCAACAATGAAATTATCCTCAACTCTTTCAAGGATAATGCTCTTTCTCCGCGAATACTTGGAGATAAGGACAGGGCGATTGTATTGTTCTACGTATAGTGACTTGGATATTGAGGTCACATCTCAAATTCAGATCTCGAGCCTCCCATAGATACTTGATTAAATCACGATCGTAAATCTAATCTTCTCATTGCATCTGAATCACATTCAGATCAATGTCAAATATTTGGACCAAGATCAGATTACTTCTATACTGAGAGGAGTCACTAAAATCCAGACCCGTTTCATCACTCCCTAGGAATGGAAGCATCATGGTTATAGAAATCATTTATGATCACATCACCTTCAGATATTCCCAATACATGTACATCCTGCATACTGGAAGACCCAGAATAAACCCGAAGTATAAGATCAATTTTATATTGTCTACTTCACGGATTTATCATTAAGTTTCTCATTTGACTATTGGGAATTGATATCGATCATATACTTTCCAAAAGCATATATCATACCCAGGTGTTGATCATATACTTTACAAATTCAGTCAAGCTTCCAAAGCGAGACGACCGTGCACGGAATTTGATTCTTCCCAATATCTCATGAGTGAGCTCATGTCTTCCGGTTCAATAATGAACCTGTATGATCCCTTTGAGAGATCGTATTACTCATATGCCCTTGTATGCACACCAGCACGACGGTGTATAGACCTTGATTAGGTCATCAACCTATTGGTCTGCCAAATGTACATACTCAGACATATAATAACACATCTCGATCTTGTTAAGTCAACTCTTTGACCTAACTACTCTGACACCTCCGAATCTCTATTCCCATACAGAGGACCTGCATCAAGAGGTCGGTCAGATATCAGCCTAAATGAGAAAGGATTGTCATCTCCTACTCAAGCTGGAGATCATCTTTCAACAATCATTTGACGGTGCTTGATGAGTCCTCAATCTAACTCTTTAGATGTTCATCCAAGCACCAGTCTCTATGATTCAGTATTTGAATCAACAGTTGTATGATCATCAAGATGGCCATGGTACATAACCCTAATTGTACTAAGGGACCTATTATGCAAATTATATATTCTTCATTTCAGATCAGGGAATGATATTCGCAGTAACATTTATTGCATAATGGCTCGCCGTGGGCTCGCATGTCCAACAATCTCCCACTAGCCCAAAGAGCCATTAATGGACTAATCATTTAAACCCACACTCATGTGACAATCATAGGCTATTTAGAAAAATAGCTAGGTAAGTTGATCAGTCACTCTATTCCCGGGAGACTATGCCAAGTCCTTTTACATCACTTGCATATCTCTGAGTAACAGTTCCCGCATTCAATGCGAAAATTGCATCTTATGCAACCAATACTCAACCTTGTTAGTTCTAGTGTCGTTGACACTACAACTCAATAATCATTTAACCAGTATGTAATTTCTATTATCCTTATTAGAATACCCTTATTCCTGGAGATCTCTATCTCCTAAGGTATCCGCAATTAAGACATTTTAGATCACTATCTATAAAGTCTTAATTTCTTGAAGATAAGACTTTGAGATTACTATGTCAAAAGTTTTTCCCTCTATGAAGATATCGTTATTACTGCAACCAAGTGTTTTATCACCATAGTAGGATTAGTAACAGTTTACTACTCCCACTGCATGGTAGACATCTGGCTTTTGTACACATCTAGCATACGCAAAACTTCACGGAACTGATGCACAAGGGCAAGCAGTTTTAGCATTCACATCCTCAACTTTTTTTGAGGTGTTATCCCTTTAGATAGGTCAGTATCATATCTTGATGGAAATAAGCCTTTCTTGGAATTTTCCAGAAAATAGAAATGTCCAAGGTGTACCATTAATGTGACGGTCCCAATACCCTTTTTCTTTTCTTCTGAACAACTTCAGAACTAAGATCTAAGAGGTATTCTTGAGATCATATATCAAGGTGTGGAACAACCAGATTATGAAACACTTATTATTATCCTTATATCATTACAAATGATTATGATATTATCTACATTTAGCACGATGAACACAATGGCACTCCCACTAAGCTTCACATGGTTCATCAAGATTCTATCTGAAATCATAACATCTATAATTTCATCAAATCTTATGTTCCAACTATAAGAAGCTTATTTGAGTCCATAGATGGAGTTCTTCAGCTTGCACACCATGCTTTACTCAACAATGAAGCTCTGGGGCTACTTCATGTGAATATCTTCGGAGAGGTATTCATAGAGGAATGCAATCTTGATTTCCATCTTGAAGATGTCAAAGTCAAGTTGTGTAGCTATAGTTAGCAATATTCTGATGAGTTCAAGCATGATCACTGAAGAGCAAGTCTCATCGCAAGCTATATCTTCTCTTCAGTGTGTAGCTCATGGATACGAACCGTGCTTTGAAGTCTCTACATTCTCATCAGGTTCCCTCTTTCTCTTGAAGATCCACTTACACCTTAATGGGTCTTACCCATATAGGTGAATTCTCGAGGGTCCATATACAACACTTGTATATGAAATCTACTTTAGACTTTATTGCTAACATCCATCTTTCCATGTCATGATCTTTAGAAGCTTCATCATATGAAGTTAGATCATTGTCAGATTCAAGTGACACATGGAATCCATCTTCAAACTTCTTTGAAGAAGTATTAGTGTTTCATCTTTAATTGTCCTTTTGGTTTTCGATTCCAGGAGCCTCATTATCATCTCAAGATTAAATGAGTTCCTTTACTTCATTTTCGTCTTGATTCTCAAGAGTCTCATCATCTAAGAATCACATTCTCAGATATGAAATCTTTTAAGAATCTCGAGGTCATAAAGTAGGTATCCAATACCATTATTTATTTTCCTAATGAAGTAGCACTCTCTAGTGCTAGATTCCAGTTTACCAACATGGAACCTTATAAGGATATATATTGTAGTCTCTACTACATATATACCTTAGAAACTAAGAGGTAAAATTATGCTAAGAATCATCATTGATCAAATCATGTCACATATGATCCAATTGTATCTCCCTTCAACTCTATTGAGTTAAGGTGCATTAGGAGGATTGAGTTAGGAATGATATTCACATCTCCATAAGGTATTCCTTGAATTCATCTAATAGGTACAAGCTACCTTGGTTAGATCAAATTCATTTTGTCTTCCTTCAAACTTTGGTTCTAAACCAAAATTGTGAAATCTATGAACATTTCAAATGTTTCTTAGGTGAAGAGAAGAAATCTCATATCATACATAATCATCAATAGATATCACATATCCATAATGTTTACTATGATATATATGATTCGCATACATCAATATGTATGAGATCTTGAATACCTTAACATCTTACACCATTCCAAGGAAGGATGTATTGGGCATTTTTACTTTTGAATACAATATTCACAAGTATGCAAGTTTTGAAATTTTAGACATTCTAAAGTTTCATCTCTTACTTGTCTATTGATCTCATCAACAGACATATGTCCAAAACATGATGCCAGATCATTATCAAATGATCTTCATCCTTCTATTGATCTTTAAAGGTTTAATTTTCAGTATTAGAAATCTTAATGAACCATTCATTAATTTTTTAATTTAATGGAGTCACTAGATTTTTAGATTACTATCTGAAATATCTCCACCATAACTTATTATGATAGGTCTATTACAGAATTCATGTTTATTTCCAACATTTAGAAATAAACGATGAGTGTATTCTAATATCTAGGTCATAGAGACATTCTCTAAGACTAAGGGCTCTCCCACTGAAAATAACAAGTCCATCTATCCAATAGAGATTGTTACAACAATTGCATCAATATCCATGTGGATGACTATTAAACCTTAAAATTAAATTTTATAGTCTTCTAATACATATGCAACCAATTGCAAGTGTTATTAGAAGAATGAGATACAATTTTAGACTTTGATCTTATCAAATAAGAAAGTCAATTTCAATAATGTAGATGTAGATTATTCCGATGCACTATCTGGATCCTTCTCTAAGGATCCTACATAAACAAGATAGTCACACTATCAGTACATCGGCTTATTGCAGTATTGACATTCATCGAACTATTTGGATGTCATATGGAAGTCACAGAAGTACAGTCAACTCTTTGACTTTCCTTCTTACTTGGGTCCAACCCATGTTTCCACTGCGCTCCCTTTATCTATATGCAACCGTTGCTCAAGACAAATGATCTCTTATGTCGAAATAAAAAAAATCAATATAAGAGTATTTCAACATTTATACATGCTTCATTCAATTCATGCAATATGAATAATATGAATCATCATGCATGACCAGAGTATAAACAGTAGAATGATGACACTTATCGTATCTACATCCATCTAAACTCTTAAAACATTGGTTCAGGTAGGTACTCAAACAATTTGAATACATCATCTCTTATAAAGCCACCATTATGCATGATGCAGAGAACCACACCATTCATGATTAAATATCGAGAGCACATATTTATGCCAGAACATCTTCTTAGATTTTATAAGGATTATTTGATAATTACGATCATCATCGACATGTCGCTTCCAAAGTACATTCGATTAGAGATCGAGACTATAGAGACATATAAACTCTAGGGTTGTAGTTATATTGTCTATTTAATTGTCATTCCTCATTATTATTAGGAAACTTGCACATTACAACCACATACAATATGTGTCCAACTACAAGTACAATATCTTAATCATGGATCCAATCCAGGATATTTTACTAATTATTATTGAGTGTAAAATTGAGTTGATTTAATGAAGAATTATCTGAAATAAGAAATTTGCATAAGTGTATATTTATATATATATATTACTTTAATTTAGGAATTTTTATATCAAAGTTGTCTTGCCTTGTCAACAATGAAAGTTCATTCCCTTAATCACTTTCAATGTAAGAGATGTACTTACCATTATATCTCAAGCAAGATCTAGGATCTCCTTCCTTATCTTTGTTACATCCCAATAATATGAGAACCTATAACTCCGATAAAAAGAAGTGAGAACATATTTCGTCTTGCAAGTCCAACTTGCATTCCCAATTCAGTCTTTAACACCCGAGTCTACCTCCTCTAAGGTGATGTGACCCATCGTTAATCGAACCAACCGTCAATAGGATTAGTACTTGCTATGCGTAATCCAATATCGCCCCAATAATATGAGGACCCGATATTGGAGTCACTACGCATACGGCCTTACTCTTTCGAGAAGTAAAGAGCCTGATCTAGATGCGCTTGCATACATGAGCTGTCATTTCGGACAGGCATCTCCTACATACAATCCCTAGCGACGGAACCCTTCGCCTTGACGGGAGACCATGGATGTCACTTATGTGATCCTCCATATCATATTCAAATTCTAATTATTTATCACGAATCATATTCACATAATTAATTCTTCCACAGGAAATAACACATCCATTTATAATAGAGTATCTTAATTTTAATTGTATTCCAATTAATCTAATTATATTAAATTAATGATCCAATTAATATCCAACAAACAATCTTTATTGTTACTTGAATTATGGTATTATCTCAAATACATATTATTTCGAATTTTAATAATTAGAAATACATCATGATTTCTTAAGCATTATACCAACCCTACCCGCTGTCATGGCCAGTACCGACTGGAGTGGGACAGACCACACACGGTGCAACCTGCTACCCCAACGCTCCCCGACTAGATACCATATCTGCCTCGAGAAAGGATAATGCAAAATAGATCACTTTGTACTTGAGATGATCATCAATTTTTCAAACTGAAATTATACCATATAATAATAATCATAACATTTTTTATTAACAATATAATGAGATTTGCTACACAAATCCCAAATTCTATTCAAGCAACATGTTTGTTGGAAAGTGGATTGTGTACCCAATTGTGATCTAGATCATATCTAATCAATTGTTGGTTAAGGAAATGTTATTTAAGGAAATAATTACCAACAAATATTCAACAAATATTTATCCATAATTATTCCAAGAAATTAAATCACAATTTCACTAATTGATTAAATGACAATCACTAGGTTCTTGATTAGGAAAGTAATTCCAATAGTGACCCTCACTTGCTAAAAATGCCACATCTCAATCAATTTAAATCCAAATTAAGCAAAATAAGTTTCCAAAGTTTGTTAATTTTATTTATAATAGAACCTACATAATTTGCACGCATTTCAAGGCATTTCAATTCCGTAATTAACTTCTTAATTACGTCATGATTCGCAGTCCCCGAAACAGTGGATACATGTTCACTAAATTGATCATAACTTCAGCAAACGGATTCGAAATCACGCAAACTCAGATCCTACGGTTTTCTTATTTAATGAGGAACAAAATACAATTATTATTTCCATGTTTACACAATTTAAATAGGGTCGAAAATAATCATTAAACAGAGATGCGAAAATGAAATACGAGAAAACTTTCGCAAACCCTAACGAACCCAAGTGATCCTAGGTTTATGGATTGTATCTGAAACCTCCAACCTAAGATTATGATACCACATGAAGGATATGGGGAGATCCTTAAGCACATCACAGAAGCGTGAGGATCGCATCGTATGCGATCGGGAGCGACTAGTCGCACTAGTTGCTCGAGGCAGCGGAAATTTAAAAAATTCATGTGACAAAACCACATGATCCAAGAACACTTCTCGGATCATTTCATCTAAACCACAAACAAGTAATAGAATTACCTCTTGAAGTGTGGTTGCGATCGAGTCTCTAAAAGAAGAGACCTCCTGTCTCAAGTCCGATCCGACGGAGGAGATGCTTGCGAGCGTGTTGATGAAACACGTGCTTCTCGCAATCCATGTTGATGATCTAAGCGACGGATCTTTTGATCTCGATACACGAGATCCAACGTCTTCTTCACGAGAGAAGTGCATCGAAGTAGATGAAGATCCATGAGCAAATAATCGGGCAACATAACGATGACACTGCATTGATGGAGACTCTCTCTAGGGCATCCATGCTGTATGGCCATATGAGAGAGAGAGAGAGAGAAAGTGGGCATGTAGAGAGAGAGAGAGAAAGAGACTTATGTTCTCATTAGCATTTGAAGAGCAAGGGGTGCCCTTTTTTTTATAATATTTTGGGATCCATGGATCTCAATCCATGGATAATACAAATCCAATGGCTCTCATTGATTTGTGTTTCTTTTAATGATCACGATCTTGTTGTTAAAATCACAACAATAATTAATTTAATAAAATCAAATATATATTGAATATAATTTGATTTATATCAAATCAATCCTCATTGGAGAAAAGGGAAGGAGGCAAGCCTCCTTCCATGAAAGGAGGGGATGGCTACCACATTCCATGTAGGAAATGTGGATGTCCACCATCCCTATAAGGAAGGTGTCTTCTTCTCCTTTTATTCCATATGATATATTATACCATTAATTTCTCCAATATTTGCAACAACCTTTGTTGCAAATTATTTCACAAAAAATAAATCCAATTTATTTTGTGAACATTGCAATCATGCCATTGGAAATTTGTGAATCACATTCACAACCCAAAATAAAATGTAAATTACATTTTCAATTAATTGTCCAATGTGAATCCAATTCACATCAACATTTAATTAAGAAATGTAAATTACAAATTGCTCTCTCTTATATATCATAAATCACATTTATAAAATATATGATTAATATGGATAGTGCTATCCACATTATTCATATCCATGATAATTAAATCACATTTAATCATCTTGGAACTATATTCTCATGTGCCCAAATAATGTAAATCACATTCACATCTTTGATAATCAAATTTCATTTAATTATCTAAGATAACTCTTTTTATAATATGAATCAAATTCATATTATTAATGATAATTAAATCACATTTAATTTTCCATTTTATCAATGCTCGGATACATATATCAACAATGAAATTATCCTGAACTCTTTCAAGGATAATGCGCTTTCTCTACGAATACTTGGAGATAAGGACAGGGCAATTGTATTGTTCCACGTATAGTGACTTGGATATTGAGATCACATCTCAAATCCAAATCTCAAGCCTCCCATAGATGCTTGATTAAATCAAGACCGTAAATCTAATCTTCTCATTGCATCTGAATCACATTCAGATCAATGTCTAATATTTGGACCAAGATTAGATTACTTCCCTACTGAGAGGATTCACTAAAATCCAGACTCGTTTCATCACTCCCTAGGAATGTAAGCGTCATGGTTATACAATCGTTTATGTCACATCACCCTCAGGTATTCCCAATACCTTTACATCCTACATACTGGAAGACCCAGAATAAACCCTAAGTATAATATCAATTTTATACTATCTACTTCAGGGATTTATCATTAAGTTTCTCATTTGACTTTTTGGAGTTGTATCGATCATATACTTTCCAAAAGCACATATCATACCCAGGTGTTGATCATATACTTTACAAAAGCATATATCAAACCTATAAATTCAGTCAAGCTTCCAAAGCGAGACGACCATGCACGGAATTTGATTCTTCCCAATATCTCATGAGTGAGCTCATGTCTTCCGATTCAATAATGAACCTATATGATCCCTTTGAGAGATCGTGTTACTCGTATGCCCTTGTATGCACACCAGCGTATCGGTGTATAGACCTTGATTAGGTCATCAACCTATTAGTTTACGAAATGTACATACTCAGACATGTATAGAAACACATCTGTCTCCGGTCAGAGGATGTGTGCCTATATCGTGACAGCATACATCAAAGGACTTTGGTTATCTTGATATCGTTAAGTCATCTCTTTGACCTAACTACTCTGACACCTCCGAATCTCTATTCCCATGTAGAGGACATGCATCATGAGGTCGGTCAGATATCAGCCTAAATGAGAAAGGATCGCCATCTCCTACTCAGGCTAGAGATCATCTTTCAACAATCATTTGACGGTGCTCGATGAATCATCAATCTAATCTTTAGATGTTCATCCAAGCACCGACCTCTATGATTCAATATTTGAATCAATTGTTGTATGATCATCAAGATGGCCATGGTACATAACCCTAATTGTACTAAGGGACCTATTATGCAAATTATATATTCTTCATTTCAGATCAGGGAATGATATTCGCAATAACATTTATTACATAATGGCTTGTCGTGGGCTAGCGTGTCCAACACGTAGCTCCATGCAAGTAGAGCTAAGTGTAGAGTGTATGAGCTCAAAACTGATTCAAATGGAGAAGAGTTAAACGGATGACACCAGGTGTCCTACATAGGCACTTTCAAGTTGAATTCCGAATATGGTCTCACGGAACCCAAAGAATTAAGTCTACAAGACCTGAAGAGTCGCAATTCCCATTCCTAATAAAGTCCCTTTAGAACTAAGTGGATTAAGGCCTAAACCAAGCTCCATCTTTCAGACTTAGATCCATTCGGTTCAAGAATCAAACTTATTCAGAAAAATGTGAATGAATACAAAAATTTTTTTATGAGGTAAATTTTTCGGATTAAATGCTTTAAGTGGATTTTAAAGACTTTTGCAAATTTTTATTGGCTTGTAAAACTTTTCAATTTTTAGGGGTCTTTTTGAAAGAGTTAGTAGATTAATTCCATTACACAAATTTTATACGAATTTTTGTATTTTTTACAAAGGTTTTTATACAAATTTTATATACAAAATTATACAGCTTTTATACAAGATTTTACAAGGATTTTATTTTCAAATTTTTAAGGATTTTATCAAAGAATTTTACAACATTTTTATACACAATTTCTAAGCCATTTTTATAAGACATTTTTCCGATTTTCTTGCGGTTTTTAAAAACAAAAATATACATCCATACTTTTAGGAAGCTTTATTATTAAAAATATAATAAAGTACAAGTTATGGATTCTAAAGTATATATAGCATATATATACGACACTCCCCTATACTTAGCCTGAACTATGTCCTCATAGTGACCAAATAAGCAACAAAGGAAGACATACTCAGGCTAAGTATTGATCAGTGAAAAGAATATGTACTACAATGACTCAAAAAATGAATAAAAGAATAGAAGTCGATCATCTCCTCTACACTTAGGATCGAGTGATCCTAAAGATAGCAGACTCAAAACCGAAGATGATCGAGGTCAAGAGAATGTACATACTCAACGGCTCGGCTTATCCCCCATATACTTAAGGTGAAATATCCCTAAGTATAGAGACGAAAATCAAAAGGTTAGGGACAAGAGAGGGAGCATACGATATAAAAACTGACAACGATCAAAAGATGAAATGAGCGAGATCACCCCTCTCCCCTATACTTATGTTAAAGCACACCCTAAGTATAAGCAACAACATGGGTAATCGAACAGAACGAATCAAAAATAACGGTGTTTACACCCCACCTATACTTTGGATAAAGCACATCCTAAGTATAGCAAAATTTTAGATGAACCTAAGGGAGTAAGACAAATGGAAGAATGAAAGAATAAAATTCAAAATGACATATGTAGAGAATAGATCGTGAAAATAGGGTATGAGATGCATAATGTAAGAATGAAGAGCACATCTCATACAAAATATATCGGGGCAACTTCAATGATCGGCATATCATGATCGAGAAAGAGTTTCAATCGCTGACCATTGACTCGAAAGGTGGATTTGGAAGGTAACTCAGATATGTCGATGCTACTGTTGTCGTACACCTTTCTGACAATATAAGAGCCTTTTTATTTGCTTTAAAGTTTTCCTGGAAATAATTTTAGTCTTGCATCGAATAGCCATTTCTGATCAGGCTCAAACTACTTGTGGTTGATGTGAGAATTGTGCCACTCTTTCATCCGCTCCTTGTAATGCATGCTACTCGTGAAGGCTTCATCGCTCAGTTCTTCCAGAGCTGCCAATTCAGTCTGACTCTGATCTCCTGCATCATCTAACCTAAAGATCACTTCTTTCACTGGCCAAAAGGATCGATGCTTGATTTCCACAGGTAAGTGGCATGTCTTTCCATAAACAAGTCGAAAGGGAGATGTAACCAACGGAGTTTTGAAGGATGTCCTATATGCTCAAAGAACTGAGTCCAAAAGCTGTGAGCAATCCTTTCGATATGGGTGAACAACCTTCTGCAAGATCATCTTAAACTCCCTATTCGATACTTCGGCTAGACCATTTGTCTGAGGATGATATGGAGTAGCAACTCGATGATCTATGTCGAACTCATTAGAAAGAGCCCTTACCTTGTCTTTGATAAAATGGCTACCCCCGTCTGAGATCCGAACTCGAGGAACCCTAAACCGTGTAATAATGTGTTTCCTTAGAAACTTGCAAACCATGTTTGCATCCATGTTTCGGGCAGAAATAGCCTCTACCCAATGGCTCACGTAATCTACAACTAAAAGAATATACTCGAATCCCTCACTCTTAGTAAACGGGCCCATAAAGTCGATGCCCCATGTGTCAAAAACCTCACAAAAGTGAATCGCCTGCATTGGCATCATATCTCTATGTCCGCAAATGCCCATTTTCTGACAATCAGTACATCTTCTTATGAATGCGTGGGCATCCACAACGAGAGTAGGCCACCAAAGACTGGACTGAAGCAACTTATGTGTTGTCCTCTTCCCTGAATGGTTTCCTCCAGCCTCGAATTTATGGCAATAAGTGAGGACACTCTGGTATTCCTCCTGAAGAATACACCGACGTCATACGAAATCTGCTCCTTCATGATAAAGGATCGGATCCTCCCAATGGTAAGACTTGGCTTTTGCAAGGAAAGTCTCAAGCTCTGTCTAGACCAACCTTGTGGAACTCTCTTAGCAATAAGAAAGTTCACAATGTCAGCATACCATAGCAGCGAGGCAACACCAAGAATCATCTCGCCGGGGAAGGTCTCCATGGCGGGTGCATCAAACTCAAAAGTCTCATGGAGCTCTAGTCGGGAGAGGTGATCTGCCACCACATTCTTGTCTTTGGGCTTATCCTTGATTTCAATATCAAACTCCTGGAGTAGAGGGATCCATCTGGTCAGACACGGCTTCGAATCCTTCTTATCCATTAGATATCGGATGGTAGTATGATCGGTGAAAATCGTGACTTTCGAGCCTAAGATGTTGGATCTAAATTTATCTAAGGAAAATACTACGGCTAGCATTTCTTTCTCTATAACAGTGTAATTCCGCTATGCAAAATCCAAAGTCTTACTAGCGTAGTGTATGGCATAAGTCTGGCCATCCCTCCTCTGTCCCAACACAGCCCCAACGAGAAAATAGGAGGCATCCGTCATGATCTCGAATGGGAGAGACCAATCAGGTGGCTGAAGGACAGGAGCCTCTACAACCATATTCTTGAGAGTATTGAACGCCAAAAGACACTTATCATCGACAATAAACTTGATGCCTTTCACGAGAAGATCAGATAACGGTCGAACAATTTTACTGAAATCCTGAATCAACCGTCGGTAGAAACCGACATGCCTCAGAATAGACCATAATTGCTTCAAGTTGGACGGTGGATTGAACTTCTTGATGAAGTCCACCTTGGCCGGATCGACCTCCATGCCCCTGATGGAGATGATGTGACTAAGGACCATCCCGTGAGTCATCATGAAATGACTCTTCTCCCAAGAAAGAACGAGATTTACCTCAGTGCACCTCTGAAGCGCTCAGTCTAGGCTAGAAAGACAGGAGTCGAAATCATCACCGTATATCGAAAAATTGTCCATGAAAACCTCTAAAAAATCGCCTACCAGGTCCACGAATATCGAGAGCATACACCTCTGGAATGTAGCCGGAGCATTACATAATCCAAAGGGCATACGTCGGGAGGCATAAGTTATGAACGGACAGGTAAACGTCGTCTTTTCCTGATCTTCAGGCACGATTGTCACCTGGTTATATCCCGAGTACCCATCAAGAAAGCAATAATGGCTCTTCCCGGCTAACCTCTCGATAATGTAATCGATAAATGGTAGCGGGAAATGATCCTTCTTGGTCGCCTGATTCAAACAACTATAGTCCACACATACACGCCAAGAAGTTGGTACTCAGGTAGCAATCTACTCTCCATCCTCATTGACCACTGTAGTGATACCTGTATTCTTGGGTACCACATGTAAAGGACTAACCCATTTTGAGTCGGATATGGGATAGATAAATTCGATGCTCCACCACTTGAATATTTCCTTCATAACCACCTCTCAAAGATTTGAGTTCAGCCTGCACTAAAACTCATGAGATGGCTTGGCATCATCCTCAAGAAAGATGTGGTGGGATCACAGAGCAGGACTATTCCCATGGAGATCCGCTACGGTCCACCCGATTGCCTTACGATTCTTCTCAAGAATCTCCATCAAACGAGATTCCTGATCTTTGGTCAGATTGGAAGAGACGACGACCGAAAATATTTTAGATTCTCCAGCAAGGAATCAGTATTTCATTGACTGAGGTAATGGTTCAAGCTCAGGAGGAGAAGGAACAAGAAGTGTGGGTTTGACTAGGGCCTGGGTATAGGCTACTAAATCGATATGCGAGAGCTCATCCTGCTTTGACTCAGAAAGATCTGGAGGCTGCTTTTCTGATTGTTGACTTTGATGCATGGGCTTGGTCTCCAGGTTAGTTGTAGGCTCAACTGAAATTAGACATGGAACATACTCATTAAAACTCTGCCAATCAAAGTCCATGTCTATATCAGAGGGATTAGAATCGGAACAATATGATTGAAAATCATAATGATCATCATCAGAATCATCGGCCTCAACCTGTGACTGTGTCTGCTCCAAGAATGTGCTATCAAATTTGTCTTCATCTAATATCTGCAACTCAGACTCTCTTGAAGGTGTGATGAAAGGATGTATGCTCGGTTCAGCCCAAACAACTTCATCGTCTGTTTGCACGAAGTCACAATCCTGATGACTATCGGGTTCGTCATAATATGCTCGCTCTGACTCTTCTGATTTGTCTTTGAGATCTTGGATCGTCTCTATATGTATACTCTCGCCTTGGACGCGAGAGTACAACTTCCATGTACCATAATCGGAAACGACCTTCGCTGTGGCCAGAAAAGGTCGTCCGAATATGATCAGGTATCAGTCACACATTCAGGGACTGTCATGTCCAACACGAAGAAGTCCACGAGGAATTTCAAACCCTGAATAGTGACAATAACATCTTCGATTAATCTCTTTGGCCTCTTGACCGATCTGTCAGCAAACTACAAGACCGTTCTGTTTGGTATAAGAGGTCCGAACTCAAACTTGTCGAGTAAGGAAGATGGGAGGAGACTAATCGATGATCCACTATCTAAAAGAGTATGATCAAAAGTCTGATCGAGGATTTTGCATCTGACATATGGTGCTCCCATGCCTAATCTTTTGGTTGGGAGATGATTCTGGATGGTGTGACAAGTCTTCTTGGTCAACGCATCGATTTCAGAATAATGATTACGCTGCTTCTTCTTTCTGTGAATGATGGTTCACTCTTTGAGACCTTTTTATAAAAGAGGGATGTGTGCCAAGGCTTTCGAAAGAGTCAACTGGATGGTAAATTTATCAAGCATCTCTTTCGTCAGATCAAGCATTTGATTCTTTTAGGTGTTTTCTTTTTTATCGCCTTTTCCTAAGCAAAGTGCTTTGGGAAAAGGAATCTGTACATCCTCCTGGTTAGACTGTACAATCGAAAGATTAGAAGAAGTAGAAGGAAATGTTTTTGAAAAACAAGGACTTGCTTTTTGTGAATTGTCAGAAGAAGAAGATCCATGATCTCGAAGTTGATCAATTGTCTTATTTTTATTTCTCTTCCGATTTCTTCTCTTTTGTACTTTTTTATAAGATTTACTACCATTATTACTATTTACAAAGAAAGGTAAAGTAGTTGATTCGGCATTCGGCTCTAGCTGCATCTCTTCAGATTTGGGGGCTTCAGCAACACCATCCATATCGTCAAAGGGTGAGGCTTCAGTGCTGACATCGATGTCTTCTACTGGCTCGCTTGTGTTGTCCAGAATATCATCTTCGGGCATAGTAGAATCTCTGCCTACTGGTATCCTATCGCTCCTAAGGGAGATGAAATCAGTGTTATCACGATAATGAGAGTTGTCTGAAAATACCTGTGACTGGAGGGTGGATGTGATCAAATCTACATGTTGTAACTTCCTCTTCAGATTATTCAGATTAGGCTTTATCTGAGCAGGTATGGCAGACTTCCCTTTGACTAAGTCAGTAACATGAGTCTTGAACTTATCCATTTTTTGCCTAAATGCAACCTATTGGTCAGTAATAAGATTAGCGAGATACTCTAGAGCTGGGTTATCATGGAAAGGACCATGAGACCCGGATAAGCTTCCTCAATGATACCGAGGCTGTTGCGGAGTTGACTGTTGTTGAAGAGGCTGCTGATACTGAGACGGATAGGAGTTCTGCCTCCACTGAGTCTGCTGAAACAGACAAGGACCGTAATGCTGTTATTGGTTTCTGTTCTGCCCTATATGTGCCTGATGTGGCTACTGGGAAAAGGTACCTCCAGTAGTCCTGTGAAAACGAGGATGATCGCGGTGAATTCCTTGTTGCTGCGGTTGGTCATACCAAATCCCATTGACCTCTGTCAATGGTTCAGGCATATCAGCGTAAGTCAGGGGCATAGATGCCAATGGTTGTTCACTTTGATACACCACCATCTGTGTATCGGACGATGGTGTATGCAGGCTCTGATGATAAGCTAGAGACTGGTAAGTCGGCTCAGAATGCACATGGTATATGTGCTGAACTGGTGGCCGTGGAAGTATGCCTCGGTCTTGGCTATTCGAGTCAACATGTGATCTCGAAGACTTTGCAGATTCAGTCTGAATCTCTTGAAGGCACATGATTTACATCTTCAGATCACTTAGACATCTCTCAAGTTTGTTGATCTTGTCGAGCTTGTCCAGATTCTGGCACTTTTTCTCAATAATCTCCATTCAATCCAACTTTTGGCAAATAATTCCCATATCAGCTGATGAGGACTCAGTAGGTGTCAAAACAGTATGAGTTGGATTCCCTTTTATGTGTGTCACTCGGGAGTGCTGGTGATAGGTAGGGGGCTTCGTCTGGTTGAAGACCCGAGTTTGGGATATTGTTTGGGACATTGTTGTGAAGACTCTGGTTGGAGGGATATAGAAGAGAAGGGGGGATTGGAAGTGAATTTTACTGGATTAGGTATCAATTGTAGAGAGATGAGAAGAGATAGACAGAGAAGAGAACAAAGAAGAGAATCGGATGAGAACTTAACCGCGGCATGAATGGTTAGTGGAAATGAATGGTTAGGGGGGCAATTTATAGGCTTGAAGAAAACCGCTAACCATAGTTAGTAAACCATGATTTAGTCCTTAACCACGGTTAATGACCTATGATTTTGGCACATGGTTTTGATCAAGGCTTACCCCAAAACTTAGGGCTTAAGTTAGAACCTTCTACAAGCTTTTAGATTCTCTAATGATACTTAATTAGCACTAATCACGATTACTATTCACTAATTGTAATTAACATTCACTAATCGTAATTAACTTACTGATTTTTTATTAGTGTTTGCTAATGATGATTAGTATTCTTAATCCATCATTAGTCTCTTTTATCATAATTAATTAACCTTAATGATGGTCATTAAGGATTAATGACATCTTAAGCATCCTTCTCTTTTTTCAGAAAACATAACAATTCAAAACGAAGTCCGATTCACACGAAATAAATTATGTTGATATCCTCTTGACGAGCCGGATCTTATGACATATGATTCGAGATATAACCAAGTTCAAAGCTTTACAACCATTACTAGAGTCATGGTCATTGCATGTGGGTTATCTACTATCTTCCTCTGTACTCTAAGTGAATTGAGTTATCGATATAATTTCTCCATTTTCCTTAAGTGAAGCAACTAATTACGCCACATATATTTCTGCATAAGTTATAAAAAAGGCTACATTAATGCCTCGACTCTCAATTATGTGCCTCATCTATCTCTGAAATGTAACATGGGGATTCCATCTTTTTTTGTCTCATATACATGATTAGTAAACTTTCACAATTTTTTGTATTGAATAAACCCTAAAGTTGAAGTTCATTTATCTTTGTTGCATTTAAAAATACAGCCCGTAATTGAGAATGAATGCTAGATCAAATCTCCTTTTTCTACTTTTCCCTATTTTGTTAGCTTCAATCATTTTCAGCTGTCAATATCCATCGATATTTAAAAAATAGATCAAACAAAATATATAGCACTCATTCATAAGAGGCTAAAGATGACCACTTATTTATTACATGTTCGGATTTTCTATGTAAATAGAAGCTTCCACTATGATGAATTCCATGATGTCCGAAAATATATCAAATCAAACCCAAATACCATAAGCCAATCCAACGGCAGTCAGATAGTCTTCTGTTCATGGATTTCGAACCTGAGACATTAAATTCAAAGAAGCCCACGGAGTCACATCGATGCTCGCCGGTCCACTCATTGGTAATGGAAGCGTCCACGTGGACGAATGTCCCGGCTCGATTGGAGGTGGACATGGATGCCTGCGTAACGCGTGTCCACTTGCTCTCCAGGTGGCTCCACAATTTCGAGCCACGTGGAAGACAAAGATTAAGGCTACAATTTCATCTATGGGCTCCACGTTAATTCTCTATTTCGGCGGGCCTACAGTTTTGTCAAAATCGATATTTTTCATACCGAAGATGAACAAATTATAAACTTTATCGAAAAAAGGTCTTAAAGTTGTAAGACTTAATTTCAATAATGTAATACTTTAGCAACGATGTTTTATTTTTCCCATTTAGATAATAAATTAACCTTATACATATGACACATAAATCAAACAACTTTTACAGTTGTGCCCTTCTTCTAGTTTTCTAAATAACATTTATGTCCTTGACTTTTTGACAAATATACTCGTACCTTTATGCTTTTACGACATACACAGTAGCACTTTTTTTTACACTTATGCCCAATATTGTGAATTTCATTATAAGATTAGGGCACATATATAATTGAAAAAAAGTCAATAACATAAATGTTAGTTGAAAAAACTTGAAAAAACTCCCTAAAATCACTCATTTTTATAATATAATTAATTTTCATATTAACATAATATATATTCTATTAGCTTAAGATACAAGTTCATCTAAGATAATATTATTATCCAACAAAACAAATATAAAAAAACCAATGTTTTCGTTGCCATAATTATGGAATCTGATGGCACATCACTGCACCATATTTATAATTTCCTATTTAATTCCTTTATATATTTTTTTAATTTATCAGGTAATAATAGTATCTCAAGTGAAAGTACTTATACCATGTATATTTAAGAGAACTAAAAACATATAAATTTGACATAGTCTTATCAACTCTGCCAGAGCACAGGATAGGGAAGGGAGTGACATAGGAGTCAGGAGGTCATGCCATAATGCAACACATGATAGGAGTCCTATGATTGAACAAGCATACCTAATCCGAATCTATCCAACTCAACGCTATCCATTTAACTCAACATGATATAATAGTTCTTTTGATTCAAGTCAAGGCAATCCTCTGTATGTAGACTAGACCCATTCATTCAAAAGAAAATACAATAAAATACAAATAACCAAACCCTGACTTTGATCTTTTGAAGTGGCAAAATCCTTAGAAAATGTTGCAGAGTTCACAAATCCACTGCAAGTAAATTACGCTTCCAACAAACATTATAACAAAATGACGGCATCACATTTCCTTAATTCATGAAAAAATATAACATATATCATTATCAAACACTATAAATGCATATACAGTTTCTGATTAAAAATCAACAAAGAATCTGACATAAAGATTAATACATATCGTTTTCGTCATCAATATTATGTTCGGTACGTCTACAAAATTATCAAGAATACATGGCAATCAATAATCGTCCCAACACCTCCTTAAAGGTCGAGATGGTTCGAGGACCCAACACCTCTTTGATGTTATATGTGGAGAGAGGTATATCGTGTATCATGGCTATGAATCTTTTACATGCCATCACTCTTGTGGTTAATTTATAATGGGAGGGAGAAGTCCATTGTGCTTGTTAGAATTTATAGTGTATGCACCGCTTGCACCATTGCTTAAACCAGACAACATCATTCGTCCTATTGCAGTCAGTACTATTTCGAGGCGGCTAGTGTCCAATGATGCTATGGTGGGAGTAAGTAAAGATATGACCAAATATCTGAATTACTTACAGTTTGGAGCGGGGGTTTCTAGTAGGGCTGAGGCTATTCTGCACAATGTCAGCAGAGTGTTGAACACTCATCATAGCGATGGTTCTTTTTCCATGCTCATAGTGGATTTTTCTAATGCCTTCAATGTGGTTGATAGGTTTGCCTTGTTACGTCAGGTGAGAGCGAGATGACCATCTTTCTCTTTGTGGGTGGAGTTCTTATATGACCACCAGCAAGGTTATACCTTGGAACCAAGCATATCTGGTCATCTGCTGGAGTGCAACAAGGTGACCATCTTAGACCACTTCTTTTCTTCCCTCGTTCTACACCTACTTATACATTATATCAGGGATACTTGCAACCTACTTTTCATTCTTGGTAACTTGATGATTCTACTGTTGTTGGGGACACAGATGAGATGCTAATGTTCTGGGTATCATCCTGCAGTATGGGCCAAACTTGGGTTTACTCTTTAAATATTCATAAAGCTGAACACTTTTGGCATACATGTGATGGTAGGAAGCTTTGATGGTAGGAAGCTTCGTAAAGGATTGTTCCTAGCAGGTATTAGGAGACCTTTATTAGGCGTGAAGTTGCTCTGTGGTGCAGTTAGTATGAATAAAAAATTTAGTGAAGGTTTGATCTTGGAGAGGGCTGCAAAAGATGTGAAGTTGATGCATCTTCTTCCTCAGTTGGTGATCCACAGAGTGAGCTTCTTTTAATCTATTCGTATATGGGTATAGCAACACTTTTATTTGGCTTGAGGACTTGTCGATCTATGTACATGAAAGAGGCTACATTATTAATCGATAAAGGCTTACGAGAGTCTATTGAAGACTTTCTTGTTTGTGGAGGCTTCTTTTTTCGAGACCTCCAATGGAGGAGGATTCATTGTCCATTCATCTTGACGGTTCTGGGCTATTTTTCAGCAGTTGATGTTTCATCGTATGCTTTTGTGGTTGCCATGACACAGTCTTGGGAACTTCAGGCTCATATTTTACGAGACCATAAGATCTACAATATGGATTCTATTTTGATCATGCTCTTTAACGACTTCATGACATGATTCCCTCATTCGACCTCAGATCTTTTTCTAGATAGGACACCGTCCCTCCAAAGACCCAAAATATTTTGGCAAGTATATTTTTTTAACAAAATAATTGAGGACTTGGAGGTGAAATTTGACATGACTGTTAGACATAAGGTAATTTTTCGGCGTCTTCAAGGTGATCAGGCTCAAGATTTTTTCCTTACTACTCCTATTGACGGACTTGGTGTGCACATGTCACCGGTAGAGTATCACATTATCCTCAGATATCGCTTCATGATTCCTTTATTTCCATCTAATGAGATATACCCATTTTCTCGTAAAACATGTTTAGAAACTTTTGGGATCATGCAATTCATTGCAGGGAGCTCCGGAGTTTTAAATACATACATGATCTTGCTAGAGATATTTTATTTAATGTACTCAGACATGCAGGTATTGCTTCTAAGAAAGAGACATCTGCGAACTTTTTAACCGATCCGCAGGAGGGAAGATCCACACTTTGACTTGTCAATATATTGATTTTTGGATGGATCAGAGGGTAACACGCTTTTGTAGATTTGACAGGAGTTTCTCCGCTGGTGGGTTTGAAGAGCGGGACCTTCACAGCAGGGCATGCTACCCTTAAAGCTGCCTCAACAAAAGTGGTGAAGCACAGGAAATCATGCATTGAGAATCAGCATGCCTCCATCCCTTTTGGTTGTTTATCACCAGAAGTTGTTGAGCTTTTGAATAGGGTCCAAAAAATCTTGAGCGGTAATAATATGATTACTAGGTCTATGCATGTAGTGTTTAGAAGGACTGAATTTGCAATTCAAAAAAAAAACTAGCGGCGCAGCTTGTTGCCCGCTTGTCTCCTATTTTGATGTATTGAATCAATTCTTAAAATGAAATATACTCGTCCATTCTAACCCTAGTTAAAATTGCACCGCACAAATATCAATAAAATTGAAGGCACTATATACCTAAACAAAGACTAACTAACAAATATAATGTTTATAAGTCAAGATTATTCGCCAACATAAAATGCACACAATTTAAATCAACTACGTAGATTAGAAAAGGAATTTAGTATTAACAGAACAAAATTATCTATTAAAATCACATTCATTAAGCCAACGACACATACACACATATATATATCACACAATTTTTCGATATTAAATTATACGCTAAACATTATAAAGTTCATGCAGTTTACTTTATAAAGATATGGCTAGAGACAGGGGATAATACCACAACAATATGCCAAGAATATTACAAATTTGATTATGGTGAGTGAAACGAAAAGTGCATGAGTTAAGTTTAATGTAGATCACTGACTTTCAGATATTTATCTTAAAAAAGATAAGCATAATCGTTCAGACATTAATCACAAAAATCACAGTTCCTCAAACCAATGAAAGCTATACATATCACATGATTTACCGATATTATATTATATGCTAAACATCATGCAACTTCTTTTATAAAAATATAGCTAACTATAGAGGACAATACGACAACAACAAATTAAAAACAAAGAAACTATGCCAAGAATATTACAAATTTGATTCTAGTGAAAAAAATGCATGAATTAAATTCAAAGTGGATTATGAACTCCATTTCTTTTTTACAAATAAATAAGTATATATTACATTTAACAATATTTGCCATCACTATCTTTTATTTGCAGCTAGTACCAAGCTTGTAAACACTCACATGCTATATTTAGCGATTGTTATCATCACTTCCTCTTACTACTAATTAAAAAGAAAGAAGAAATCTAAATTATACTACAATTTCAGCCAAAATGGGGAAAATATTTTACCCATTAACACTGCCTGCCCAAAATATTTAGAGATTAGAAAATAACTTTTCATCTTAGAAGAAGAGTATGGCTCTTTGCGGAGAGAAAGGGAGGTGGTCACTAGAATAAGCACTCGAATAAGAGGTCAATTCCTCGCCCTAACGCAATTACTAGGAATACAACTAATCCAATCTACATCCTATTATTTTACGTTATTCCACCTTTATTCCTATCTTTATTCCACCATATCTACCTTTATTCCACATTTTTTTACTTATTCCTATCTTCATATTCTCCTTATTCACCATCCTTACTCCTGCTTATTCCCGAGCCAAATGTCTGGTGGCCATACGTTAGAAGCACAGGAAGAAGGGAGTAAAGGCGGATAGATAGATTATATATTAAAATTTTAACAAAGCTTCTAAAAAAGATTTCTCAGCAACAATAACAAGGAAAGAAGAGCTGATAAAGAAATGCATTATATGAAAGTTCTTTCCAAATATAGACATATAGATTTAAACAAAGGAAATAACTATGTAAAAAGTATGGAAAAGTCTATTACTCCAAAGGAAAAAGATATAAAATAGATTAAACACTAAATTAATCACCAAGTAATGTCATAGAGAAAGGAAACCTTTATATAAATAGCACAACGAAATTTATTATACCAAAAGAAAATATAAACACGCATGCACATACAGTACATATGCTCAGATTTCAGTTGTCATAGTCTATGTCTATTAAACACTAAATAGTTGCAAATTATATTCTGAGAAGAAATCCAAGTTACCTCGTCATTTTTTTATTTAAAGACAAATACTCCATTGATATCTATAGAATTTTTTAATTACCAACTCTCACAAGTAATCAAGACAATCATGTCTGAAATACTGGAAGGTTTCAGTATGGTTTCTAAAAAATCGAACTTACCTTGCATTCAAATACAAAATGACATATTCTTAAGTTGACACAAAAAATATATATACCATGACATCAAGCATACAAATAATGGAATTGATAAGACCAATAAAAGAAATTTTAGAGAGAACAATACATCACCAACACGAGAAAAAATAAGTAAAACAATTCAATTTCTTTATTTTTTTAGATATATGCAATATATACATGTGTATATACATGGAAAAAAGAGGAATCTACATTGGAGCATGCAATATATATATAGAGAGGGGGGGAGTGATCCCGTGAGAGCCAAAAATTATGAGAGCATGAAAGCAATGATTCTGGACTATTAGATTATGTCTTCTCTCTCCTGGTTGAATCTAGTAGTCCAGAATCGCTGCTTTCATGCTCTCACAGGTTTTGACTCTCACAAGATCAGCCCAGTCTCTCTCTCTCTATATATATATAGAATTTCTTTCAAATAGGACTTGGTCCTTCCTGAGTTCAAGAAGATCAGCCTCTTTTTTGTTGAAAACATGATGACTTTGGTAGAATATGTATATATATTGTACTACATTGTGCGGTTTTAATATTTGTATTATAATATGTAGTTTTGGATACGGTTTTGTATTTATAATGTGCAGTTATAATACAAACTGTATACACATTCTACTAAAGTGGTCGTCTTTTCTACAAAAAGATGGTGGCCTTCCTGAAGTTAGGAAGGATGCATCCTATTTGAAGGCCCTCCTATATAGGATTTCTTTCAAATAGGACTATATATATATATATATATATGAGGGATGATCCTGTAAGAGTCAAAAAATGTGAGAGCATGAGAGTAGTGAATTAACCACTAGATTTTGCTCATCTCTCTCCTCCTCCAATCAACCAGGAGCATGAGAGCGGTTTTGGGGTTATACTAAACGTCTCAAAGATGAATACTGATTGAACACCGGTAACACAAGCATCTACTAGACACAAAACACATATGTGCAACAATCAACAAAAGTAATACAAAGCACGAATGGATAAAATTGATAGGATGACTGTAGATGAGAATGTGCTTAAATAACATATCCAAGTCATGTTATATAATCAAAATCACCATTCCAATGCAAAATAATAATTTTTTCATAGGTTAGCTGAGAAAAATATATCGCAGCAGCAAGTATACGAATAATGGAATTGATATAACAAAATAAAGATCTAAAATGAAGTTTTCAGAGATAACAATGTAGCATCATAGACAATAGAGCAAATAAGAAAAACACTCTCATTTCCCATATCTTCTCAAACAGAAAAAAATGTGAGTCCGATGGGTCGTATCGATAGGGGATGACACCTTTCGTTTGCATGCTAAGAGGGAGGCGGGGAGGGAGATGGTAGGAAAATAGATAATCCTAGGAGAGGGAAATGTGACAGAAGGGTAGGAGGAAGGGCTTAGCCGAGATCTATGCTGAGAGGGAGGGGGCGCCAATAGAATGTAGAGCTTTGGAGGGGGCTGTTGGACATGTGAGCCCCACGACAAGCCATTATGCAGTAAAAATTATTGCAAATAGCTCCTTAATCTGAAATAAAGAATAACTAATGAGAATAATAGGTTCATTCATACAATTAGAGTTATGTACCATGAACATCTTGATATCATACATATGTTGATCCAAATGTTGGATCATAGATGCTGGTAAAAGGTTTAATATCTAAAGGGTTAGATTGAGGACTCAACCGCACTATCAAGTGATTATTAAGAAAGTATCTCCAGCCTGAGAAGGAGATGACAATCCTTGCTCCAAAGGATAACATCTGATCGACCTCTTGATGCAGGCCCTCTACTTAGGAATAGATATTCGGAAGGTCTCGGATGAGTTAGGTCAAAGACTTGACTTGGCAAGATCAAGATAGCTAAGACCTATATCATATGCTATCACGATATAGGCATGCGTCCTCTAACCAAAGACAGATGTATTACTATATATTTGAATACGTACATTACACAGACCATTAGGTTGATGACCTAACCTAGGTCTATAAACCAAGGAGCTAGTGTTCATATAAGGGCATATGAGTAATACAATCTTTCAAAGAGATCATACATGTTCACTATTGAACCAGAAGACATGAGCACACTCATGAGATATTGGGATAAACCGAATTCCAACGTTGATCATCTTGTTTTAGAAACGAAACAGGATTTGAAGGCATGATATATGCTTTTGGAACGCATATGATCGATACCAACTTTTGACGATCGAATGAGAAACTTAACAATAAAACCCTAAAGGAGACAATTTAAATGAGATCTGAACTTCATGTTTAATCATAGTCTTCCAGTATGCATGATGTACATGTATTAGGAATACTCGATGGTGATGAAATATTAATTGATTGTATACCATGATGCTTCCATTCCGAGTGAGCGATGAAACGAGTTTGGATTTTAGTGACTCCACTCAGTAGACTAGTTATCCAATCTCGATCCAAATATTGGACATTCATATGAAACCAGGATTGCTTTGATACCACAACCTAACATCTTAGTGGCAAAACTAATCTTAGGTCAAGTACATATTTGACCATATATGATATTCCTAGTCATTGATACGTAAAGAATCTCATTTCATTTTATTACATTCCAATTCGTTCTTTGAATGTTGCTCCAAACTGAATACATCTTCTTTCAGGATAAGAACAATCCCGTAGAGAACAAGTCCATCCTAAATCTTTCCAAGATTTTTTCAATATATGCATTCGGAGATAATTTTAATAGTCTTTATGATCTATCACTAAATATTTCTATTCAAACATAGGATGTCTCACCATATCTTTTATTTTGAAGTTACTGGATGATATTTCTTTATATTATAGAGCAAACCCAAATCTTTTGTAGCCAATAATATATTGTCAACATATAGAACTATATACTAAACTTGTTCTCAATGGCCTTCATGTCTCTCTCTACACACACACATGGTCTACAATGTTTTCTATGAAACCATAAGATGCAATGGTATTGTTGAATCTTAAATACCATTGACGAGAAACTTGTGTTAAATTTATATATTGATTTCTGAATTCGCATACTAGATTTTTCTTTCATGTGATCTTAAAACCTTCAAGTTAGTCCATAAAATATCTTCTTGTAACTCTCCATTCTAAAAGATTATCTTTAATCCATTTGATGAAGCTCTATATTACATAGAGCCACCAAATCAAAAATAATTTTTAAGGGAATCTTCTTTGAAATCATAACAGGGATTTATTTATAAGTGATGCCTTCCTTTTGAGTAATTTTTTTTGCAACAAGTCCGAGTTTAAACTTTTCAATGTTAACATTTATTGTCACACTTGGTCTTAGCGACATTTATACCTGATTCTTTTTCGATCCTTCAATTAACTTCACAATATTTCAGACATTTCTGTTGGTGATTGGGTATAATTCTTCTTTCATGGAATTCAACTATTCTTCAAAATTATCACATTCTATAGCTTGATGGGATGAGTTCGAATCTTTATAACGCTCAAATCACATTCATGTTCAAGTGCAGAGATTATAGTCATCAAAATTTGCAGGTTTCATTTGACTTTCATAGCGTCTTAGTACAACTTCTTGTGATTGTAATCACTTAGCTTGTTTACAACTTGTTATTAATGATGACATCTCCATTTAATGTGGGTTTCACTTCTTTATGTTCCATGTCATTATATGCAAGTGAATCCATAATTGGAACATCCATTCCAGAGAATTCAAATGTAGATAAAAAAACAAATTATCCCTATCTTCCTTAGTTTCCATATTTCGTGGTTAGCTCCCACTAATATTTCCATTCTCGACGAAGCAAACATTAACACTCTCAATAATTCTTTTACTATGGTTAGGGCAGTAGAATCTGTGCCCCTTCAACTTTTCAAGATAACCATTTAAAAAATCCAGTATCTGTCACCGATTTAATTTCTTTTAATGTAGATTGTATACTCTAACTTCCAATTGATATCCCCATACAAATAGGTATTTCAAGATATTTTTCCTACATGTACATAGTTTGAAAGGTGTCTTTTGAACAACTTTATTAAGAACCCTATGAAGTATATACGCCAATGTTATTAATGTGTATGTCCACAGTAAAAGAGACAAAGAATATTATTTATCATACTCCTAACCATTTTCATTAATGTATGATAGATGCGCTACACACTTATTTACTTATTGTCTCAGTGTAGTATGAGTAAAGAGTGATGTCTATATAGCACCACACTAAAAATAATAATTATCTCTGCAAAGGAGTACGACTAATGTTTTATTTAGCCTAGGCAAACCCTAGGGTCGACATAGAGACACAAGATAAGTAATTTTTCCTTAAGTTCTAATTATCGATTTATCAATTTGTAGATTAATTCTATTTATGCAAAATTCAATCAAGTTTTAAAATCAGGCCATGCAATATGCAAAAGGATAATGCTAAGAAATTAAATAGTATGGGAAATGTTTTTTTCTATTTTATTTTATGCAAGGAAAATAGATGCAGAGAGAGAGAGTAGATAATAATAAATGAAAGAGAGAGAGATAGAGAGAATATATATGTGATTGTGTCTCGGATCCTTAGTAATATGATCGATAAAAATCTTCAAAAGTAATTCACAGATCTAAAATGATGAATCTATAAATATTTATCAATCTAGAATCCAACTACATGCTAGAAAATCGATCTCAAAAGTAATCCTGCACAAAGATATCAGTCTCAATACTAAGCTCAATCAAAGCAAATTCAGACTTTTATAATTTTAGTTCCTCACAAATAATTTTCTAAACACAAAATAAGTCAGGGAATAAATTATTTAGCCTCCTCAATTGAGTCCCTACAAATTTGATTGATTTTTACAATAATTCAGTTGCTAATCAATATCAAATCAAGTCTGCATGAATGAATTAACTCCACGAATAAATTTAATTTTTGATTATCTTTGATCTGTCCAATAATAATATAGGTTGTAGAGCATAAAAAGAGCTTCAAAATTACATATTGTAAACAAAAACTATAGCTAAAATGAGCAAGATATGATAAAATTAAGTTCTAGTGACTAAAATAAAAATAAAAAAGTTTTTTCCTTTATGTTTGGTCATCAAGAGGACTTATATGCAATAACTGAGACACAAAGGGGTTGTTATGCAATTTGGTCTATGTGGGACCAATGGAAACCCTAGAGGGCCTCGACGTAAATTTCCCAAGTCACATGCCTCTTGCATAGGGATGAAAACGAATGTGAATATATTCGTATCCGATCCGCTATCGTATTCATTTAATAGATATTTTGACATTCATATCCGTATTCGGTTTAAAATGGATGCATATATGGATATTACTTTGACATTCGCTAATATCCACGTTCGTATTCGTATATTCATTTTCATACATAGGTATAGTAATAAAATGATTTATAACTATGCATAACAATTGCATTCACCGTTATTGATATAATTGTTACGAAATTACTATATATGTTATATCTGTTTTATGTGTAAACCATCATTAACATGTATATTTTAGTTTATCTATTAAACAATTCTGTTATTATTCGTATCCATTTCATATTTTTTTACATTCGTTTTCATTTCTAATGATATGGTAACACATTTTTCACATCCTTCAATATTCGTATTCGCATCCGTATTCTTATTTTAAAATGGATAAGGATATGATACCTACATTCGTATCTGTATCCGATCGTTTTCATCCCTACTCCTGCATGCGAACCAGAATAAGGCGAGAGGCTTGTACCGATGCTCTGATATGAAGATGAGGGGGTGCTTCCTGAAGGCCCAGACCCACCCGAGGCTTAAGGCTTGGTTAGCGGGTAAATCTAAAGATGGAGGGCCTTCTTGCTAATGATCGTGTGTCTGATACGAGGTTGATTAGGGGTGTTCAATCGATTGGAGAGAGGTTCCTAACACCCGGTCTTGGAGGGCCTACATTGTCTAGCAAGCCGGATCTGACAATCTTTTATCAGCTGCTCTCGCAATACTCAGAACATCATCAATCAATTAAGACAACATCAACCTATAATATAGAGAAAACAATAAAGGAATGCTAGGTGAAATTTATTATATCCTACATAAAGATGTGTATATACAACAAGTGTAAGGGTCGAACCATTGAGAGAAAATCACATATATGTATAATTATTGCCAATTAATGAAATAAACAACAATTATATTTTTGTACTTTTTCTTCTTTTTGAATTTTTGTGGGTATTTAATTATATTTAATTTTCATGTATTTTTTTATGTTTTTAATTTTTAAAATTTTTATTTCTTTTTTTTCTAATTTTTAGTTTCTTTTTCTTTTTTAAGATATAATATGTATATATATATATATCTGTATAGTAATAATATCAATAAAGCTTATTATAAATAAGATATAAAGATATATAACAAATAAAAATATAGAAATATTGGGAAGTAGATACAAGAACATTCCTTTTTATTTTTTAAGGGGTTTAAATATATATATATATATAAGGTATTTATAACTAATAATAGTAATTATAATAAGTATTAATATGTTATAATATAAAATATATATAAGGTTCTATATTTTTAAATATATTTACATTTAGTTAAAAATTAAAATAAAATCTTTTTATGTTTGTATGATTTTTCTCTATTTTTTATTTTTCTTACAATTTTTACTAATTTTAAGTATTTTTAATTGATTTAAATATACAAAATAATAGCTATAGTAAATAGGTCAGATTGTTTTAGATTTTAAAAAAACATAATAAGTCCAAATTCCCAAACGTATTTTTAATATATTATATAATATAAATAAAAATATACAATATAAACAAATATTTTTGGATTTTTTTATTTTTTACTAATTTTTATAAGCCTTTTAGTTTTTTTTAATTTTTAATGTTTTCCTGTATATTTTTTTGTATTTTTGGTCTGGAGTTATATTATATAATATTATAACTATATATTTTTTTTGAATTTTTAAGATCGCTTTTATATTTTTGTATTTTTATAACTAAACATGGAATAAATAGCTCCTAAATGGTTTTAATAGGAAAATGCAATGAAATGCCAAATAAAAATATGGGCATGCTTCTGCAATATTTAAGGCATTCACAATAATTTTCCCAGAACTTATAAGGTATGCAAGCTATTTAATAAAAATAAAAAATAATAAAATAAATTACCATGCTAGCAGGGAAATTTATATAATAAAAATATATTACAATTATCTTCATGCAGAAATTCCCAAAATATTACACTTAATTTAAAATGTAATGGACTAAATATAAATAAAGGAACCAGAAGGGCGTCCTTGCAATTTGCCCGCCTCACGTGGGTCACCACGTGAGGTGAGATGATGCGAACCCTGATGTAATATACAATAAATGTGGGGGTCCCCTATAATATTTAAAGAACTATTAAAGTATACTTAATATTTATAAAACCTATTATAAAATACAAAAAGAATAGGGGCTACTTTGATATTTACTCCACTTATGGTGTGGATCGGGTGACGCTTGAAGCTCCACGTGGCAGTGCTAGAGATGGACGACGGATGCATGGGCACCGATTCAATTTAAACTCAAGGGCCCAGATTAGATCTGGGTCCGTTCATCGATTTGAAGGCTGAGAGACCAACTAGAAGAACGAGGAAAAGGTCTTCTTCCTCGATCTTCAATCATTTGATTCTTTGTTCTCTAGCTTCCTCCTTCCTCGCCGATGATCCCAATCGCTTTCTGGGACCTCCCTGTGTCTGCAGGAGGTACTGATGAAGTCTGTGCTCCATCGGAATGGGCATGGAGCTTGCTGCATTTGATGCTCCTGACTTGGCTTCAACCCTCACTCCAAGTGGCTCGTCTAGGCATGACTCCTACACAAAAAGATCGAGGGGACTGAGGTCTATATCCTCATCCTTTATTGAAGCTTCTATGCACGTGGAGCAGGTGGATGATAGAGCTCTAGTGAAAGTGGCAGAGGTGGAGCTTGAGACCTTAAATTCACGCATAATACGAAGTGGGAATAATGGGGAATTGTAGAGAGTGTTAAGGGGAACAAAGGCAAAGTGGAATGGAGAAGTATAACAGAGGATCACAATGGAATTTGGGGCTGGAGCCTAATGCTCCAGCAAAGTTAGATCCTAAAATTATGCTATTCTAATGATTAACCACTGAAATTAAAGACTAATCCGTGATACGGGAATAAAATGTGATAAAAAGACTACCTAAGCAGCTCGTACCTGGGAGTCCAGGGAGCAGAAGGAAGCTCAGCCAAAAGTGCTGCGACAAACCTCGGATCACCACGATATACCCTTGTCCATGTCGATAAGGATGGGATTCTCTTGTTGTCACCAAGGTGCATCTACCCTAAGGACCTACTGGGTTTATGTGCATGAATCAGTGATCAAAACTCAAAAGGGGGCTCAAGGGGCTTTTATTTATGCATAAGTGAAGGTCAAGTTTTGAGAAGAGATAGTGTGAGATCTAGAGGTGGCAGGTGGAAAGTATGGGGTCGGCAAGGTGGAGGAACGTGAGCGGGAGAGGTCCGATGAAGCAATCGAGGGCTCTCGAGCCTTGGATCTCTTCCAAAAAACTGGAGAAAGTCAGAGGTCACGAGACCTCTGACAAAGGGGTGGAGAGGGACGAATAGTTGATCGGGAGGTCAACAGTCCACACCTCCTTATTGGTCCACATGGACCAACCAAGAAAAAGATGGGGATAATTCCTTTATTAATTATATAAAAATAGTAAATGAATTATTTAATTGTTGATCAAAACATGAAAAATATTTGTAATTTTATGTAGTATTTTATTCTGAATTTTATCTATTTTCACAAGCTATTTTATTATATCCTAATATTTATATGTATATACATAAGTATATATACAAGTATTTGGTATATCCTAATTTTATTTTGTATTGTATATTTTATTATTGTATTTACATAATTTATATATTTATAACTTATTTAATTATATATTTACATATTTTTAGCTTATATTTCTTATTTTATTTATCTAGACAAACAAATATGTGTATATATTATATATGTATAATTTATCTTTATATTTTAATACTTTATTTATTTTAATATTTTTTAATGCAATTATTCTATATTTATTATTTACATGTATTTCAAATAATGTTTATAAGTATGTAAAAATATAAGAAAAGTAAAAATATAAAAAATGAATATGTTGAATATTATATACATGTATACAGTACAATAGGGACCCTTAACCCAACTTTTGCATCTCAACTCCAAATTAAATGGTACTACCTTCATTGAATATATAATTTAATTTATTAATAATAAAGGTGAGTTTACTCGATTTTAAGTTTCTATGGAGGAGATGCATGTCTGAAAAGTTTTCTTTATGACATTTTGTTTATGCACTGTCTATTATTTTTGTGTGAAGTTTTTTTTGTACTTTTGATTGTATTTTTATGTATAAGTTTCATTTTGAGGGTTTTTGATTTGAGGGATAAATAAAGAAAAATAAAATATGTCCCAAAAGACAATTATTGAGCTATAGAATTAAGGTTTCTGTGTGACGTTTTTTGTATATTTGGTTGCCCTATCTCCCCTACCTTATTCCTTGTCGACCAAGTCATCATGATGACTGGGTCTCTAGGACTAGGGTCGCTCACTGTCTTTGACACTTCATTCTTTTTCTTTTCTTTCTTTTGTCTTTAATTTTAGAATTAAATATACGTATTTATACAATATTTTAATGTCAATTATTGAGTGTTATTTATACAAATTAATACTATATACATTCATTTAACTATGGGTTTAAGGTCAAAATGAAAGAATAAAGGTGTTGAAATGGAGATTCATCAAGGGACCATGGGATCGGTGTCGATTTGACATCACATGTGCGATGTGGGTCACCTCATTCTTCCCCAGCACGACTAAGGGTGGCAGAGGATGGAGGTGCTTAGGATGCGAAGCTCATGTGGGCTGAGGAGCTCTCGCGAAGAAGGGCGGAGCTCTAGCACAAGGCGGAGGTTCGAGTGGTTGACGAAGATGGACAGAGTGTCGCTGATGTCCAAGGAGGATCTCCTCCTTCTTAAGTCGATGAAAATAGTCAGAGGGCAGCTGTGGGTTGAGCTCCAGAAGGTGTAGAGGAAGGACTGAGCTGGGTTTCCAGGTGGAGCTTCGCCTCCATCCTATAGTCGATGAAGCACAAGGCATAGATCCAAATAAAAATATTTTTTCTTCAAAGTTGTTTATATTAATTTATATTAATTTATAAAAATATAAGAAAAAGATTAATATATATATATAACATGGTAAAAAGAACTGAAAAAGTCGTAAATAAATATTCAAACCTAAATATCTACTCCGTATGAACTCAAAATCTACAAACCCACTTTCATCGTAATTAGAATTAAATTATCTTAAAAATGAAATTGGATTCATTAAAATCAAAGTTAACATGTTAATTTCGGCTTTTTGGGATACAATGACGTAAATACAACTGCACATTATTTCTTATTTATTTATTCTTTTATTTTTTCATTAATTATATTTTTATCATTTCCTCATATTCTATAATAATTATATAAAATAAAAATTATTAAAGTTTAAAATAAATAAAAATAAATGTATATACTTATTTTATAGGTATAATGCCCCTATATGGTATCTATAACTTTTTATTTAACTAATTAAATAATATTATTAAAATAAAAAATATTTTTATTCCTTAAAAAATTAAATTAGTAATATGTAAAAAACAATTTATATGTAAAATAATTAACTAAAAATTAATAAATTGGTGTATTTAGATAATCTATACATATAAATTACATTATTTATGTTATTTAACTAATTAAATCATATTGTTTAATTTATTAAAATTTATAATAAAATTATTTATCGAAATTTTTATAACTTTTATTTACATTAGTTATTGAAATCCATTTACTATTTATTAATTAATTTAAATTTAATTTCATATAATGTATATAAGTCTTTTGTGTTATCCCTATTTTGTCCTCCTCCTCTTCTTTTCCTCTATCCGGCATGCAACATCTTCCCATTGGTCATGACAAATGCTTTGACTTGTCTCATCTTTTTCCTCACATCCTTCTCCTTCTTCCTCATCTTCTCCTTCCTCCACCTACCTGCGACCACCTCAACGACCTGGCCATCCGCCAACCTCCTCCCTCTCCATGCTCCTTATGCCTAATCATTGATCTTCTTCACTAGCTTCTATATAAGCCACACCTCCTCCTTTAGAGCTTGCAATCCACTATTCTCAACCCATACTTACCGATCTCAGAAGTGGCATGAGAGTGTTAAGAACCTCATGCCGTAGAGTTAGGTTGAAGTTGAGGACTGACGTGATCATCATCGACATTGAGGATCCTCTCCGCCACATGTTCAATCTCCTCCTTCATCGAGAATAGAGGCCACGACCGTAGACCTCCACCTGAACTCCATCCTCGAGTGCAACCTCCATATTAGATCCAGGTTAGCATAGATTTCTCCTCCCTTCTACTTCAGTTCCTTCGATCCTCTTCATCCCTGTGATTTCTCCTCTCAACCCATACCATCCATCCTATTTCGATACAATGTTGAGCCAAATACACTATGAACAATCCATCTCCATTGATGAATCTATTATTCATTTATTTATATGGAGATTTTAGCAGATCCCCCTAATAAATCACTAAATAAATCAGTTAAAATCAATTTATTACTAACTGTGCTAAAACTAGGGTGAAAACCTCTAATTAAATAGTCTGTGTTTATGAACTTGTTTGGGCTTATTATTTTATGTACAATAAAATATATTTTAACCTAATTATTTCTCTATTATATTACTTTATTAACTAGATAACTTGGCATAAAGACTCAAAACTCGTAAAAATAAAAAAATCAGAAGAAAACACAAAAATCTGACTTTGTATATTTTGTACATGTTTTCTCTTTGCCAATTTTATTTTACAATTTTCTAACCTATAAAAAGATCCATAAAAATTATATTAATTATGATTATATTGTATATAAATTGATTCACTAATTAGAATCAAACTAAAAAGAAAAAAATGCAAATTGCAAAAAGGTGGTATTTTATTATCTAAAGAGCACCTTCAAAAATATTTTTTTGTACAGATAACCTCTTTTGGTTTTGGGTCTTTCACGAAAGTTGTAGATCTCATCGAGACGAACAACGTTCATGTTGATCACTTTTTAATTTGACCTCATTTTCAATTTTTTTATTTTTTTTTGATTTTTTTCGATTTTTCTAGGATATAAATGTGGCAGCTTATGGAGCCGCCACGAGTCACCACTCTTTTATTCCATATTATTATTATTATTATTATTATTATATTTTACTTTAATTTATCATATTTTTATATTTTTATTTTACTTTTATTTTTAATCCTTAATTTTATTTATTTATTATTATTATTTTACTTTTATTTTATTTTTTACCTTTTTCCTTTTCCCTCTTTCTTTTTCTTTCCTCTCTCTTCTCTCTCTCCTCTCTTCTCCTCCCTATCTCCTCTCTATCTTCACTTTCCCTCTCTAGGTCACGTGCACTGCACGTGACCCCCTCCCCTGCGCTCTCTCTCTCCCATGGCACGTGCACATCATATCTCGTCTCCTTCATCTGACTGCACGTGATGCACATGTGCCTCCTCTTCTCTCTAGCATTACATACCCACCATCTGACCTCCGGTCGATAGTTGTTGTTCCCCTCCTCCCACAATGTCTGCGACCGTCATTCGCCTCCTCCGTGTAACGTCTCGAGCCCTGCTGATGAATACTCATTCATCACTCTTTATTCTTATATTTTAGCTACAAAAACCTTTGCAAATACATGTATATATGTGTAAATACAAATAATTAGCAAAAAGCATGCATTGTGTAAAAACTAATAATTAGCATGTTTTTGAGGGAAATATTGAGAATAAATATTGAGCAACCTAATCCCAAGGGAGGGCTCAGCATGGGCCTGACCGCATAAAAGCCAAAGTAGAGAGAGATAGGGAGCTCATATGTGTAAATATACCTGTAAAAATATTTTCCTCCAAAAATAGAATAAAATGGGCTTGTATATATTTGTATATAGTTATAAAGGCAAAATCCAAATAAAAATAGAAAAAAAATTAAAAAGAAACTAAAACTACTCTTCCTTATACATATTCACCTTGTACATAGAACACTTATCCCTATTTATTTCACTTCGTAAATAGATAAATTCAAATCCCAGAAAATTTGTATATACTCCATATTCCATGTTGTAAATAAATAAAATAAAAACTATAAAAACAAAAATTAAATAAAAAGAACAAAATTAAAAACCAAAAAGAACATTGTACATATACCTTGTATATAGATGTATATATCTATTTATTAAACCCTTGTACATAAATAATAAAAATAAAATAAAAATACCCTTTTATTCCTAATTTTATGCTATAAATAAATAAAATATAAAATGGGAATAAAAATATACAAAAATAATTAATTAAAAATCAAAAATTAAAAATCAATATTGTATATATACCTATATATAGCACTAAAGTGTAAATACCTTATTTTTATTCCAGAAAAATAATAAAAAATCACAAAAAAATAGAAAAAAAATAAAACAAACATTTTTCATGTTTTGAGTTTTTAATAATTCGGCCATTTATTATTTCTTTTCATATTTTCAAATCTTTTCCACATAGCAGGTCCTGGTTGGTCCACGAGGGATGTTGACCCCCCGGTCAACTCCCCCCTGTGGACCACTTCCCACGGGTCGATGACGCCCAACCCGACTTCGATGAATTATCGCGTCACGACCCGATCACCATATCCGCAAATCCCGGGCTCGCCTTCTTCCTCGTGCATCCGAGATCCACGCCCGCTCATCCGCGTGGGGATCCGCGCTTCGTGGAACCCTGCCCGACCCTCTCTTCTCGGACCTACACTCGCATATAAGCCGAGCTCTGCCTCCTTCTTCACTCATATTTGGATCATTTCTCTCCACCCCAAGACCTCCACAGCCTCCGCGAGAGTGACAGCTCGCTCCCGGCCGTGTCGCAGCGAGGAAAGGGAGACCAGACCATTGATCCGACGTCTTCGCGCCGTCGTGCGCCGCCCAGAGGTGGTGCTCGAGCCTCGGGGACCGACGGCCCTTGAGGCTAGGACCTGGAGCATCCCCAGCTCCTCCACAGTCGACAACATCCAGTGGGTAGCTCTCTTTCCTTCCCTATTTCTCTAATTTCGCTTTACGCCCAATTCGTTCCGTCGCCGGTTAGCTCCAATTCCGACCACCCTCGCCTTCGTCCCGACCATCGGAATCGCCCACCACATTCGCCGTTCCCCCGCGCACCTTCTTCGCCCATCCATTCACCCCAGTTCGCACAGGAACTGGGTATCGAGTTCCATCGTCGTCGCTCCGCCGGAGCTCGTCCGCCCCGTCGCACCAATCACCTTCACCACCCCTAACCGGGTCGAGGCACTTTGCCCTCGACCCAGGAGTGTGTTGCGTCGCTTTGTAGGTCCAGAGGAGCCCATCTGAGGGCTTCGTCCATTCGAGCAGCAGCTCCGCCTCCGCCGACGTCGCCTGAGCTCCCAGGAGCTCCGTCGCGTCATCAGAGGAGACCAGTCGACGCAGGAGGCCAAGGCGTAGCATCTCCGATCTTCAGCAGCCTCCGAGGAGCTCCCCCGTACGCGCACGAGCCCGGCGAAGTTCGCCGGCCGCCTGTTCATCGAGTATCCTCCGCAGCCGTCCGATCATCCTCCAGCTCCAGTTTAGATCGTAGCCGTCCACGCCAGGAGCAGTCATCACTGTTCGATCAGTGGAGGAGAGACCAGGACCGTCCGATCGTCGAGGGTTAGCCACGCCTCTTCTCACCCGTCCGATCTCCACGTGGCGATCATCCGTCCTTCGGATATAATAAGGGGTAAATTTCTTTTAGTCCCCTCTGTTTGTTTTTGTTATTAGTTAGTCCTGTAAATATCGCATTTAGTTGTTTTTATTTTGGTACATTTGCACTTAGAACCTGGTAGTTTAGTCTATTTGTGTTTATACCCCTACTTGTAGTGGAACACGTGATTCGACACGTGCGTGTGTGGGATTTTTGCATGTATGGACTTATGGTTTCAGGATGTTAATGAATGAATTTATACTTTTGATATTTGCAGAAATACCCCTGTGCGTGGTTTAATTGTGCATGTGCTTTATATAGTGGGTAATTTACACTGAAGCCCCTAGACTTTTAGTACGTGTTACTAAATAGTCCAGGGACTTTAGTTTTCTTGCAAATAGGTCCCTGAGTGTCCAGGTCATGCGCCTTGCGTGTGATTTCGTGGAGAAATTGCACCGGACCACCCTGGAACTCCTCTATATTGCGTATAGGTCCTTGTGCACTTTACCCTTATTTTGATTTTAATAAAATAGCAAACCAACTCCAAATTTGATGAAAATTGGACACATGGCTCCTGCCATGGTGTAAAATTTTCTTTAAATTTTGGAGAAATTTTTGATCATTTTTGTTATTTTTAAAAATTCAAAAACACACATTTTTGTTACTGTCTAGATAGAAAAAACACAAAAAATATTAAAACACCTTTAAAATTACAAAAAAAATAGATAGTGCTTGTTTTGTGTTGTTTGATTGTCTGACCAATTTTGGTCATTTTTAGGTTTAGAAAACCTATAAAAATTAAAAACCCCTAAAAACCCACAAAAATTCTAATAAATAATTGAAAAATAAAAAATTAGTAAAACCAGTGCCTAAATTTTCCTTGTATTTTGCTCTTTACAGTAAAATTACCTTCAGACCTTGATAGGGCCATTTTTCATTTTAATTTGGCCCTCCAATTCTGACTGGACAGTACCTTGGTTTTTCTTCCTTGTTTGATTTTTTATAAAATTCAATAAAAATCAAAAAAAATACCAAAAATTATCCAAAAACAGTAAAAAAATATAAAAAACCTAAAAACATTTTTGTTTGAATTTTTGGATGCTTTTTGAGTAGTTAAATAATTCATTCAAGTTGCTTGGTTATTTTTTTTCTTATTTCTTTTATTAATTAAAAATCCAAAAAAAATAAAAACACTAAAAATCCACCAAAAAGCCTTTTATTTTATTTTATTTTATTTTAGACTACTTCGTAGGCCGCAAGGCCATCACGTGCTCCTTGTGTTCGACCCTGGTCGCTATACCAGGCTAATCTAATAGCGAGACCGCTACTTTGAGCTTGTTTGGTTTTTATCTTGTTTTGGTGGTCTATATTTTTCTCAATTGATACCGCTTGGTGACGGGTCACAACGACCCTTGATTACCTTTACCCGAGTCATCAGGCGTGTCATCAGAATGGCGCCGTTGCTGGGGAGCACGTCTTAGTAGTCTGTTTTCATTTTCATTTTCTTTTCTTTTCTTTTTCGCAGCTTTCCGCGGCTCTTTCTGAGTCCGCGGCCTTTTCACGGCTTTTTATTTTCCATTTATTTTTGTTTTATTTTATTTTATTTTATTTTCTTTTCTTTTTATTTTTGTTTTTATTTTTGCTTGTTTATTTTCCTGCTATTTTTGCACATATACCCCTGTTTTATTTCATTTACTTTTCTTATCTTTATTTGATTATTTTATTGGGTTGATAACACTTTGTTGCTTTCTTGCGAGGGCTCGAGGACCGAGGCGACGACTCTCGAGAAGCCGGCGCAACCGCGAGATTCGGAGGAGGCTCCCTTCTGCACGGAGCCGCAGGAGAGCGTGAGAGAGTAGCTGAGTGGGAGAGGTTTAGATTAGAGTAGACTTTACTTTATTTCAGTTGAATTGTTGTAATGACACAGGGACAACAGCAGGACTTGGACACTTTCTCGGGTCTATTTCGCCGAGCACCGATGTGCTCGGGGGACCCTTAGGTTTTTCGCGGCTTTCTACGCGGTTTTCATTTTTAGCTGCCTTTTCCAGTTTCACGCGATTTTTATCGAGCCCCTAGCCTTAGGAATTTCTGTTGATTGTGTCGTAATTAGTAGGATCCAAACACCTAACTATCTGCTTGTGCCTATAGTTCGCTAATTGGACCTACTAATAAAAAGTTAATAAATATAGCTGACTCACTTCCTTCGAGCCTACGTACCGCAGCCTGCCCTGCCAAATGCTGCTCCTGAACCCGATTTGTCGGGAGGAGGAGGGGTAGACCGAGACCGGACTCTTTGGATCGAAGGCTGGTGACTAGCTAGACGGTTCTTTCGAGTAGAAGTTGATATTTAGGAACTCGGTTTTTTCCGCTTGCACCATTTAGGTAGTTTTATTTCTGTCTTTCTATTCTGTGCGGATCATATTGCATGTAGACTGCTGGAGTCAGGTACGCATCCCTTCCTCTGCATGCATCATTGATTTCATCACGCATCGACTTTTTCGTCTTCTCCCCCTGTTTTTGACTTAATAATCAGGAGAATCGAAAAAAACCTAAAAAAAGAAAAATCATAAAATTGGGACTGCTAAAACCACTGATCCTAAAAGACACTTGACTTAAAAACTTGTCTTGGGGAGAGCAACCCCCTCATTGTTTGGTTTGATTGTGTGAGAGAGTGACCCCGAACACTAGGTAGAGCCATCCGATACTCTTCTCGACTGATTACCGACTATTTCTGTGCGGGACAGTCGGTTGGGAAAGTATCGGGTATCCCAACAGGTCACGTAATCGCTCTGATATCTTGATTGTTCACCAAAATAAAATTGACAAGATAATTGACCGAGCCTTTACAGTCTTCAGCTCGCGTTGCGTTGGTGAACTGGGGTTTTGCTTGTGATCATAGTTTTTCCAAATCTCATCCACCTTACTCGCCACATCAAGATGATGGGCAGATGATCTCTTAGACAGCCTATGGCTGCACCGCTTTCGGGCGCATCTACCCGTTCATCTAGGTTGGTTTGCGAGAGCCGAGACCCGCTCTCCGAACCCGAGTATGATTCCACCCTGTTCCCCCTCGACCCCCTTTCTTTCCGTTCCGAGAGACTAGTGCCAGAGGAGAGATTAGAAGATTTATCGGCACCTGAGTTTGGATAGTTTGATTTTGCAGAGACTATGGCCGACAGTTCTGATGATCGCAGTAGAGGTCCACAGCCCGAGCATTTTGTTCTGGACCAGGGTGCGATCAACTCCATCCTGATCGCCTCCCTCGAGACAGTGCAGCAGCAGTTGAGGGATCAGGGAGCTTTCATGTTGGATATGAGGCGCGAGATGGAGGAGATGAGAGCAGAGCGAGAGCAGCGTAGAGACGGGCCGAGGGTCCCAGATGAGGCAGCAGCAGCCGCCGCAACGACAGCCGCCGCGGCAGGAGCAGAGCAACCGAGACCGATGCGGGAGTTGCACAACCCCGGATCGACCCTGATGCATCACTGGGTTGTTTTACCAGCTATCGTGGGGGATTTCAAGTTCCCCCCAAACACCTTGCAGCTCCTCCCCCGTTTCCATGGGCTCACCACTGAGGAGCCCCATCTCCACCTCCAGGAGTTTCTGATGATCTGCAGCACCGTCCACGACCGTCAGGTGGACCAGGACACGATACGGATGATTGCCTTCCCCTTCTCCTTAGCTGACAGAGCAGCCACCTGGCTGAAACATATGAGGAAGTTTGTCTACACTTGGGAGCATCTCCGCACCGAGTACTTGCATAAGTACTACCCACTCGGGTGGACCAATGCCGCTAGAGCCCTGATCAGCAACTTCTCCATGCTCCCCAACAAGCAGTTTCACGAGGTATGGGAGAGGTTCCGAGAGCTGACAGACAGATGCACGCACCACGACATTTCCAAGCCGAACCTTATTCAGAGCTTTTTCAACAGGCTGACACCAGAGCTTCAGGGCTTGGTGAACGCTTCTTGTGGCAGGTCTTACTTTGCCAAGGATCACGACCAGGTCTGGTCCATCTATGAGGAGATGGACGAGAACTATATGGTGATGTCCCAGACCCAGTTGTATACTCAGGGCAGACCCCAGCAGCCACAGACCGTGCAGTACCAGAGGATAGCACGGGTCGACGCTGGTCCTTCCAGTTCGTCCGCGGTAGCAGCAGCACAAGCCGAGTCATCCACCGCAGACATGGGGATCATCAGCGAGAAGCTGGACCGGATGGAGATTATAGAGAAGAAGAAGTGCCAGGGCATCACGCAGATGGAGCAGATGGCACAGACTCTGAGTGACCTAAAGACACAGCTCATGTGTCTCCAGGAGGCACACGGCTTCATAGCCTCGTCTTCAGGCACGAGGCGATCTGAGCAGCAGCAGCAGCCAGTCCCAGCGCTCCAGCTCCCACCAGCAGCCTAGACAGGTTCACCTTGTACAGGAGGAGTCGTACCAGCATCCGCAGCCCACCTACCAGTCACCACCATCTCCAGACTTGCAGATGGTGGTATACCAGCTGGATCAGCCTCTGGCAGTGCTCCTGCCACCCCAGTACGATGCAGAGCCATTGATGGATGTCAACAGGATTTGGTATGACCGCCCCCAGCCCGGTATCCGACGAGACCATCCCGGATTCCGTTGGGGGACCGAAGGTACCCAGCCCCAGCAGCAGCCGTCAGGACAGGGTGGCCAGTACGGCCATTAGAGGGATCACCACCAGCAGCAGCCCCCAGTGTACCCACAGCCACAACAGCAGCAGTCACAGTATGGTCCACGTCCCTATCAGCAGGGACAATCTTGGAGGCGTGATCAGCCTCATCAGCCGTAGCATCAGCACCAACATTCTTACCCCTCTCAGCCACAACAGCAGTTCCAGCAGCCTCACTACCAGAGAGGCCACCCGTCGGGCTCCCATGAGAGCCCTATCTTGGATGATATAGCCCGCCTTCTCACAGATCAGCAGGCTACTTTTCGACGGGAGATGGACGAGTTCCGCCAGGAGATGCGGGACATCGTGAGAGGGAAGGCCGCCATCCCTGCCCAGATTGAGCCGAATCCCAACAACCTGAAGAGGAAATCTGAGCAGGTAGCTTGTACTGAGTATGTCACTCCTAGTGATGCATTTGGTGATATGTCTGCATATCTTTTTGATACTGATTTTGTCACACTTAGGAGCGGTAGGATGCCAGCATGCGGCGCCTCGTCTGAGCAACACCATGAGGAGACACCCAGAGCGCCAGGCGAGGAGGAGAGCGGTGCTGAGGCCGCTAGAGATGATGACGGTGGTACTGATGCCACCATGTATGCTGATCCCACCGGCGGCACTGAGGCCACCCCTGATGCCGAGCCAGAGCGCGGTACTGAGGCCGCGAGTCCTCCAGCCGATGGTGGTACTGAGGCCACCCTTGTTCATTCTGAGAGACCTGTTGTTTTTCCTACTTCTGATGTATCTCAGAACACTGTTTGAATAAAGGAAAGGGTTTGGTTTTTTCTGGTCCCACTATGGTGCATGATGTATGTGTGGATTCGGCCGTCGAGCCGTCTAGACCCTTTCCTAGTCCTTCATCTGAGAAGGACCCTGTGATCCCCTTCCCTAAAGCCCTTCAGATGGGGAAGGGGAAGAAAAAGGAAAATCCAAAAAAGAGATATCAGGAAGAGTTTAGCCAGCAGATGATAGATCGGTTTCACATTCAGCTGACTCTTCAGGAGGCTTTGCAGCATATCCCTCTTCTTCAGCGTTCCCTTAGAGACAGGACTACAGTCAGGAGGAAGAGGAGGAACCATCACTCAAAGATCCATGCTCTGACGAAAGCCACTTGTTTCACGATCCAGAACCGTCTGCCGGCCAAGAGGCCAGATTCAGGAGCCCCATATGTCAGATGCCATATCAGAAAACAGAGGTTCGACCGTACTCTACTAGATAGCGGATCATCGATCAACCTCCTTCCCGCAGCCCTTCTCGACCGCTTCGAGTTGGACACTCTTAGACAGAGCAGGACAATCCTTCAGTTTGCTGATCGATCTGTCAAGAGGCCGAAGGGGTTGTTGCGAGACGTTGTCATCATGATTCAAGGCCTGCAATTCCCCGTAGACTTCGTAGTGTTGGACATGGAGATCCCTGATTCAGTGACCGATACCCCCATCATTCTCGGTCGCCCGTTCTTGGCCACAGCCAAGGCAGTGACTGACCATGATAGCGGGATGGTATACTTTCGCGTCGAGGGTGAAAGTGTACAAATAGAGATGGTCGAGGACAGCCACGCCAGAGACAGATCATGCTTAGAGACCACTTCAGACATAGAGCAGATGACAAATGCTGGGCTAGACATCCACCAGGACTGTGACTTTGTGATCACAGATGATGAGGCAGTTTGGGCAGACCCAGCAGCACAGGTCATCCTCTCACTTTCAGATTCCGCTGATGCAGAGACGACAACAGAGGTGAGCCTGGAGAGCACATTCCTGGTCCAGGATACTTCATAGGCAGCAGAGCCGATTCTCGACCGCGAGACAGATTCTTGTGATGATGGTGGTGCTGATGCCACCTTAGATGATACAGATCCCTCGGAGTCAGAGTCTGATTGGGCAGATTGTGATGATTACATGCCATACCTGACTTCCACTGAGCCTGCAGATGGGGAGAAGGTAGATGCCGAGCAGAGCAGAGACAGTCCAGCAGGGCAGCCTTCTCCAGTTCTTGAGAGAGACACAGAGTTTCAGTTCTCCGATGCAGATTTGGCAGCGTTCACGCAGACTTTTCAGAGGCCAGATCCACCAGCACCCACTTGTCCAGAGCTGAAGCCGCTTCCTACTTCGCTGAAGTATAGGTTCCTTGCGGGTGAGAATGAGATGTGCCCAGTCATTATCTCCACCGATTTAACTGGAGAGCAAGAATCTCGTCTGATGGGGGTTCTTGAAAAGAACCGCAAGGCGATTGGATGGAGCGTAGCAGATCTCCAGGGGATAAGTCCAGCCCTGTCCTCCCACCATATATATCTCGAGGATGAGACGAAGCCGTCGCGTGAGTTCCAGCGGCGGCTGAACCCAAATCTGAGAGAGGTTGTCATGAAGGAGATTTTGAAATGGTGGAGCACCGATTTTATCTATCCCATATCCGACTCCAAGTGGGCCAGCCCTTTGCATGTGGTGCCCAAGAAGACGAGCATCACTACAGTGGTCAGTGAGTCTGGAGAGGAGGTTTCTACACGAGTACCCACTTCTTGGCGGGTCTGCGTTGACTACAAGAGACTCAACCAGGCCACCAAGAAGAATCATTTCCCCCTGCCCTTTATTGATCAGATCATTGAGAGACTGGTGGGGAAGAGCCACTACTATTTTTTGGATGGGTACTCGGGCTACAACCAGGTGGCCATCGCTCTCGGGGACCAGGACAAGACCACCATTACCTGTCCCTTCGGCACATACGCCTTCCGAAGCATGCCATTCGGGCTATGCAATGCCCCTGCGACCTTTCAGAGATGCATGCTGTCGATCTTTTCGGACATGGTAGGGGAGTGCTTGGAGATCTTCATGGATGATTTCTCGGTTTACGGCGACGGATTCGACTCCTGTCTTGACTGCCTAGACCGAGTACTTCAACGATGTATAGAGGTTCACTTGGTGCTATCTTGGGAGAAGAGTCACTTCATGGTGACTTAAGGGACAGTGCTTGGCCATATCATCTCCACCAGGGGCATGGAGGTTGATCCGACCAAGGTAGATGTCATTAGAAAACTCGCACTGCTGCCCAATTTGCGGCAGTTAGGGTCATTCCTGGGGCACGTCGGTTTCTTCTGACGATTCATTCATGATTTCAGCAGGATTGCCCGGCCATTGACTGACCTGTTGATGAAAGACACCGAGTTCCTTGTCGATGAAAAGTGTCTTTCGTCCTTCCAGACTCTCAAGCAGTGTGTTGTTGAGGCTCCTGTTCTCCAGCCGCCTGATTGGTCTCTCCCATTCGAGATCATGACGGATGCCTCCGATTTTGCCGTAGGGGCCGTGCTGGGACAGAGGATAGATGGAGTCCCATTTGTTATCCACTACGCTAGCCACACATTGGATTCCACGCAGCGGAATTATACAGTTACAAAGAAGGAGATGCTAGTCGTAGTGTTCGCCCTAGATAAGTTCAGATCGTACATTATTGGATCTAGAGTGACCCTGTTTACCGATCATACCGCCATCCGATACCTCATGGCAAAGAAGGATGCCAAGGCCAGACTGACTAGATGGATCCTTCTACTCCAGGAGTTCAACATTGAGATCTAGGATAAGCCTGGAGTCAAGAATGTGGTGGCGGATCATCTCTCCCGATTAGAGCATCTTGAGGATTCTGAGCAGATTGACCCTATTTGTGAGACCTTCACAGATGAGGCGATCCTTGCTATCGTCTCTCTCCCGTGGTATGCCGATATTGTGAACTTTCTTGTTGCTAAGAAAGTTCCACGAGGTTGGCCCAGGCAGAGGCTTGAGACCTTCCTCGCGAAGGCCAAGTCCTACCACTGGGAGGATCCCATCCTTTACCACGAAGGAGGGGATAGTGTCTGGCGTAGGTGCATTCCTCAGGAGGAGCACCATAGCATCCTCACTTACTGCCACAAGCTTGAGGCATGAGGACATCACTCTGGGAGGAGAACAACACAGAAAGTGCTCCAATCCGGTTTGTGGTGGCCTACCCTCTTCAAGGACTCTGATGAGTTCGTGAAGAGGTGTACAGACTGTCAGAGGATGGGCACTTGTGGACAGCGTGATATGATGCCGATGCAGCCCATTCATTTCTGTGAGGTTTTTGACGCATGGGGCATCGATTTCATGGGTCCATTCCCTAAGAGTCAGGGATATGAGTACATTCTGCTAGCCGTTGATTATGTGAGTCGTTGGGTTGAGGCCATCCCCGCCCGAGCCGCTGATGCCAGGACAGTTTGCAGATTTTTGAGGAAGCACATCATCACGCGGTTCGGGGTACCTCGAGTATTGATTTCAGACGGGGGGTCTCATTTCATCAACGACCAGGTGAAGGCCCTTGCTAGCGAGTTCGGCATAGACCATCGAGTTGCCACTCCATACCATCCACAAACGAATGGTCTAGCCGAGGTGTCGAACAAGGAGATCAAGACTATTCTGCAGAAAGTCGTCCGCCCTGACCGAAAGGATTGGTCACAGCTTTTGGACTCGGTCTTGTGGGCATATAGGATGTCTTTCAAGACACCATTGGGCACATCTCCCTTTTGCCTTGTATATGGCAAGCCGTGCCATTTACCTGTTAAGCTGAGACACAGGTCACTTTGGGCAGTCACTGAGATACTTGTTGATCCAGATAGTGTAGGAGACCAGAGGAGGGCAGAGTTAGCAGCCTTGGAGGATCTTAGAGATACCGCCTTCTCAAACATCCTACAATACAAGGAGAGAGTGAAAGAGTGGCATGATTCTCATATCAGCCACAAGCATTTTGAGCCTGGACAGAGAGTATGGTTGTTTGATGCTAGGCTTCGTCTATTTCCAGGGAAGCTACAGAGCAAATGGAAGGGACCTTATCTGGTGAGAAAGGTACACGACAATAGTAGCATTGACATATACGAGTTGTCTTCTGAGAGTACCTTTCGAGTGAACGGCCAGCGGCTCAAGCCATTTCTAGATCATCTGTCGCGGGTCGTTGATGTTGATCCTATTCACTTTGCGTGAGATGTGGTCTTTTGACTCACATCTATTGCATCTCACGCCTGATTATCACTGTTCCTCTGACCTGTATAGATCCAGATGTCTATATCATTCCATTCTTTAGTCCCCACATCCCGTTTGTCATCTTTGATTATGATATACTTCGGGTGTACTTTACCCTAAGTATAGGGGGGATGTGGGACCTTTGGGTATTTCTTTTGATTCTTTTTACCCCTGTTTTTGCTGCCTATACTTAGGGATATTTTACCCTAAGTATGGGGGGGTAGACCTATACATTCTCCTCTTGGTTTTCCCTTCATGTACAGCCTGCTATACTTAGGATTACTTGATCCTAAGTATAGGGGGAAAACCCGAGATCTTCTTGATTATCTATTCATTCATTCTTCTTAGTATATAGCCTTCCTTTTCACTTCCCTATACAAAGCACGAGTTATGTCTTCTTCATCGCTCTTGACTCTGAGGACATCGTTCGAGCTAAGTATAGGGGTGTGTGTATATATTTCATATATACTTTAGCCATAACTCGTACTTTGTGTGAGTGTGTAAATAAATAAAATGGCTAAAAACCCTAAAATTCACAAAAAATTAAAACAATTTTTCCTGTAAATAATCACTCTTTTATTTGCACATACATAGCTAGTTTACAAATTATTTTTGTAAAAATGTTTTCAAAAACTTTTTGTGTAAAGTTTGTGTAAATATTTTCATATCAAAATTATGTATATAGTACAAAATTTTTCCAAAATGTTTTGAAAATCAAAAAGTTTGCAAAAATTCTTGTGTAAATGTGTGTAAATACTTTTACAAAACTTGCATTTCATGCATTCATCCATTCATGATTTCAAAACATTTTTCAAAAATTTTGCATGTGTGTAAATATTGTGTAAATAGCATCTTTGTATATATGTATATAGTTTTTCCTTGATTATAGTTGACATCTAAACTAGCCTGGAATTAAATTGGGAAATGGAGCTTGATTAAGATCTTAATCCACCTAATTTCTAAGAGGAACCTTATAGGGCTTAGGTTTAAGGCTTTTCAAGTCCACGATGACTTAATTCTTTGAGTCCACTAGGCTATGATCACATGTCATCTCAATGAGCCTAAGTAGAGCACTTAACAACACACACATGACTCATATAGACAATGGCTTTACTTGGACACCGCACTTAGCATCGAGCTCTCTATGGATGAGGTGGTGAGAAGGCAGTCTTCCTTGACTTGGGGTAGCATATGAGGGTAGTACTTCTAGGCGGAACCTCTCTTCTTCTTTTAGTGAAGGAAGTACGTATCAACTTGGTCTGGTTGCCATGAGGTCTAACGACGGGAGTTGTGGGTTGCAATAATGCTTCAAAAGAGGGATAGTCTACTGGCTCAAGAGGAAAAACTCCTTGTATATATGCTGCACATGTATATGTTGTATAGATGCACTTGAAAAAAAATGCAAAAAGAGAACAACTCCAAAAAAGTGGTGGGTCTGATAGAAAATGATAATCCCACCGGAGTATGTATATAGTGCAATAAGCAAAGCTTGAGATTCATGTCCCACCTTATGTAGCTTGCAGCAGGGAGACTTAGCTACACTGGTTGAGCTCCCAAGGATACATGACTACACTGGCCATGGTCCATTCTCTTCTTCCCCCTCTTCTTGAGCCGGTTGAACTTGAACTTAGAAGGGAATACCCCGCTCCTCGAGGAAAGAGTGGCCAGATTGGGGTCATAGAGTTACCTTGTTGGGGAGGATTATCAAGTTGCCATTTCTGAGGTAGAGAGCTTATATTTCACATTCACAGTACAAGGAAAGATTCATGGTCTTCAGGGTTTGTGTTTGGTGACTTGTTCTCATTTGGATTGTTGAGGAGTCTTGATTATAGATTAGTGGAACTTGGAGGCTGTTGAGTTTTAAACCTAAGTCCAAATAAGGTTCCGACACATTAATAATCTAAAGATCTGATCGAGCTCCATAATTCAATTTAATGAAGGCAAGTTTAATACTCAACCTTGATCCATGTACATTCTCCTCTTTTTCTTTTTCTTTGTCTTTTTCACTTCTTTTTCAAATAAGTGTTTGCTAAGGGACTAGCAAAGTTAAGTATAGGGGGTGATGAATACTCATTCATCACTCTTTATTCTTATATTTTAGCTACAAAAACCTTTGCAAATACATGTAGATATGTGTAAATACAAATAATTAGCAAAAAGCATGCATTGTGTAAAAACTAATAATTAGCATGTTTTTGTGCAAAAATAAAAGAATAAAGAATTAAAAGAAAAAGAGGTAAATATTTAGAATAAATATTGAGCAACCTAATCCCAAGGGAGGGCTCAGCATGGGCCTGACCGCATAAAAGCCAAAGTAGAGAGAGATAGGGAGCTCATATGTGTAAATATACCTGTAAAAATATTTTCCTCCAAAAATAGAATAAAATGGGCTTGTATATATTTGTATATAGTTATAAAGGCAAAATCCAAATAAAAATAGAAAAAAATTAAAAAGAAACTAAAAATACTCTTCCTTATACATATTCACCTTGTACATAGAACACCTATCCCTATTTATTTCACTTTGTAAATAGATAAATTCAAATCCCAGAAAATTTGTATATACTCCATATTCCATGTTGTAAATAAATAAAATAAAAACTATAAAAACAAAAATTAAATAAAAAGAAAAAAATTAAAAATAAAAAAGAACATTGTACACATACCTTGTATATAGATGTATATATCTATTTATTAAACCCTTGTACATAAATAATAAAAATAAAATAAAATACCCTTTTATTCCTAATTTTATGCTATAAATAAATAAAATATAAAATCGGAATAAAAATGTACAAAAATAATTAATTAAAAATCAAAAATTAAAAATCAATATTGTATATATACCTATATATAGCACTACGGTGTAAATACCTTATTTTTATTTCAAAAAAATAATTAAAAATCACAAAAAAATAGAAAAAATTAAAACAAACATTTTTCATGTTTTGAGTTTTTAATAAGTCGGCCATTTATTATTTCTTTTCGAATTTTCAAATCTTTTCCACATGGTAGGTCCTAGTTGGTCCACGGGGGATGTTAACTCCCCGGTCAACTCCCCCCTGTGGACTACTTCCCACGGGTCGATGACGCCCGACCCGACTTCGATGAATTATCGCGTCACGACCCGATCACCATATCCGCAAATCCCGGGCTCGCCTTCTTCCTCGTGCATCTGAGATCCACGCCCGCTCATCCGCGTGGGGATCCGCGCTTCGTGGAACCCTGCCCGACCCTCTCTTCTCGGACCTACACTCGCATATAAGCCGAGCTCCGCCTCCTTCCTCACTCATCTTTGGATCGTTTCTCTCCACCCCATGACCTCCACAGCCTCCGCGAGAGTGACAGCTCGCTCCCGGTCGTGTCGCAGCGAGGAAAGGGAGACCGGACCACTGATCCGGCGTCTTCGCACCGTTGTGCTCCGCCCAGAGGTGGTGCTCGAGCCTCGGGCACCGACGGCCCTTGAGGCTAGGACCTGGAGCATCCCCAGCTCCTCCTGGAGCATCCCCAGCTCCTCCACAATCGACAGCATCCAGTAGGTAGCTCTCTTTCCTTCCCTATTTCTCTAATTTTGCTTTACGCCCAATTCGTTCCGCCGCCGGTTAGCTCTGATTCCGACCACCCTCGCCTTCGTCCCAACCATCGGAATCGCCCATCACATTCGTCGTTCCCCCGCGCACCTTCTTCGCCCATCCATTCACCCCAGTTCGCACAGGAACTGGGTATCGAGTTCCATCGCCGTCGCTCCGCCGGAGCTCGTTCGCCCCGCCGCACCAGTCACCTTCACCACCCCTAATCGGGTCGAGGCACTTTGCCCTCGACCCAGGATTGCGTTGTGTCGCTTTGCAGGTCCATAGGAGCCCATCTGAGGGCTTCATCCATTCGAGCGGCAGCTCCGCCTCCGCCGACGTCGCCTGAGCTCCCAGGAGCTCCGTCGCGTCATCGGAGGAGACCAGTCGACGCGGGAGGCCAAGGCGTAGCATCTCCGATCTTCAGCAGCCTCCGAGGAGCTCCCCCGTACGCGCACGAGCCCGACGAAGTTCGCCGGCCGCCTGTTCTCGAGCATCCTCCGCAACCGTCCGATCGTCCTCCAGCTCCAGTTTAGATCGTAGCCGTCCACGCCAGGAGCAGTCATCACCGTTCGATCAGTGGAGGAGAGACCAGGACCATCCGATCGTCGAGGATTAGCCACGCCTCTTCTCACCCGTCCGATCTCCATGTGGCGATCATCCGTCCTTCGGATATAATAAGGGGTAAATTTCTTGTAGGCCCCTCTGTTTGTTTTTGTTATTAGTTAGTCCTATAAATATCGCATTTAGTTGTTTTTATTTTGGTACATTTGCACTTAGAACCTGGTAGTTTAGTCTATTTGTGTTTATACACCTGCTTGTAGTGGAACACGTGCTTTGACACGTGCGTGTGTGGGATATTTACATGTATGGACTTATGGTTTCAGGGTGTTAATGAATGAATTTATACTTTTGATATTTGCAGAAATACCCCTGTGTGTGGTTTAATTGTGCATGTGCTTTATATAGTGGGTAATTTACACTAAAGCCCCTGGGCTTTTAGTACGTGTTACTAAATAGTCCAGGGACTTTAGTTTTCTTGCAAATAGGTCCCTGAGTGCCCAGGTCACGTGCCTCGGACGTGATTTCGTGGAGAAATTGCACCGGACCCCCTGGAACTCCTCTATATTGCGTACAGGTCCGTGTGCACTATGCCCTTATTTTGATTTTAATAAAATAGCAAACCAACTCCAAATTTGATGAAAATTGGATACATGGCTCCTGCCATGGTGTAAAATTTTCTCTAAATTTTGGAGACATTTTTGATCATTTTTTTTATTTTTAAAAATTCAAAAACACACATTTTCGTTACTGTCTAGATCGAAAAATCACAAAAAATATTAAAACACCTTTAAAAATTACAAAAAATTAGATAGTGCTTGTTTTGTGTTGTTTGATTTTCTGACCAATTTTGGTCATTTTTAGATTTACAAAACCTATAAAAATTACAAAACCCCTAAAAACCCACAAAAATTCTAATAAATAATTGAAAAATCAAAATTAATAAAACCAGTGCCTAAGTTTTCCTTGTATTTTGCTCTTTACAGGAAAATTACCTTCAGACCTTGATACGACCATTTTGCATTTTAATTTGGCCCTCCAAGTCTGACTGGACAGTACCTTGGTTTTTCTTCCTTGTTTGATTTTTATAAAATACAATAAAAATCAGAAAAATACCAAAAATTACCCAAAAATAGTAAAAAATATAAAAAACCTAAAAACATTTTTGTTTGAATTTTTTGATTCTTTTTGAGTAGTTAAATAATTCATTCAAGTTGCTTGGTTATTTGTTTTCTTATTTCTTTTATTAATTAAAAATCCAAAAATAATTAAAAACACTAGAAATCCACCAAAAAGCCTTTTATATTATTTTATTTTATTTTAGACTACTTCGTAGGCTGCAAGGCCATCACGTGCTCCTTGTTTTCGACCCTGGTCGTTGTACCAGGCTAATCTAATAGCGAGACCGCTACTTTGAGCTTATTTGGTTTTTATCTTGTTTTGGTGGTCTATATTTTTCTCGATTGACACCGCTTGGTGACTTGGGTCACAACGACCCTTGATTACCTTTACCCGAGTCGTCAGGCATGTCATCACCTGCCTCCTATAAAATCCAAACCCCACAACCTCCATCTCCATTAGTCAACATCGATCATCGAGAGAGAGCTGCATGGCTGGCCGGTGATAGAGATAACCATCTCCGGCAATGACCTCTCACACGACGCGATCGACTATGCTTTACCATGCTCCGATGACTGCTCCACCACCTCCAAGCTTCGTCGTGTTCGCCTATGACTCGAGGCGATCACCGGGAGCGAGCTTTTTCTCCTCTGTCTTCCAGGCGACCTCCCTCTCCCTATTCTATGCTCCACCCTCATTTCCTCCCCCAAGACACAACCCAAAAATCTCCGTTCACCAATGATCACTCCACCTGCCTTCATTACCACCTCAGAGCCCACGACTCCTCCACTACCCTTGTCACTCCGCCTTGTGGAATAGCCCCCCCTTCCATCGACGACAACCACTCTGTTACCATCGTACACCTTGGTCCGCTCACCATCAACCGCCTCCGCCTCTCCTCTTTGTTGCGCATCGCCGTTCCCTCACCCCCTATAGCCTTTTGCCAACGCTTTGCCTCGCCATCAGTTGTACCTCTTGCTGCAGCAACCTGCTCGCCACTTCGTTGCAAGCGGAGCTCTAGCTCCTCCTCTCTTGGATATCATCACGTTGCACTCTTCCACCCATTGGGCTCCCACCTCACCAACATCATCAATCTAACTGCCCTCTAGGTTGAAGCTGACACCAACGATCACCGGAGCTCCTGGGTGTGTATCATCAGGTCGAGATCCGTCTCCTAAGACCACATGAGCCTCCATTGTCCACACCAACGTCTTCATGCCTCACCTCCTCCTTCATGTACGCAGCACATGAGCAGGGGGATATTTACACGAAGCCTCTGCAAATCCAGGATATATCAAAGAAGCCACCGCCGCCCGCTGACCTCAGCAGCACGCATACAACATGTGGCTTACTTGTAAATTGCTTCCAACCCCTCACCATTCCTGAAAATTAAGAAGATGCCTTCACCTCCAGAAACCATGTAAGACGCATGTGACCGCCTAGGAAAATTGTATAAAACCGAGGCATCTTTTAATAATTGCATGTAAGTCCTTTATGGACCTTTTTGAGAAGAAACTATTTATTTTTTATTGCATTTTAGTCCTAGTATTCATTTAATCATATATTTCTCATATTTTATCCATTATTTATGCATGATATGTCATTTTGAAGCTTGATCCATGTTTTATCATCTTATATATCTTATTAACAGATCAGAAGCTCTTTTATGATGATTAATATTTGAAGAGATTAATGATCTATGCATGCTGAATTTTGATGTATTTTGTGCCATATTACCTTGAGAAAATTCGACTTAATTAGCAGAGACTCGACTGAGGAGATTTAAATTTGATCAATTCTCTTATGATTATTGTTGATTTTTTCTTAGGAATTAATCTTTGCAGGGAAAATGTATGATCAATTTTTATTACTAAAATTCTCTAACATGCTATGTTGATGTTTTGATTTATAATTATCTCTCTTGGAATATCTTTGAGATCTGTGATAACTAGGGATTTAGTTGAGCTCAATTGAGTAAAATTGATCATTAATTTCCTTGACAGTGTATGTGATGAAAATTCATTTTATTAAGTGTTTAATTACAGGAATTTTGAAGTCATCTCTTTTTTAGGATTATTTTTTATCTCTTCATTTGCAGGATTATTATTCATTGATTAATCTTTTGGCCTGCAACCTGAAAATAAGTTGATAAATTTTTCTTGAAATTGTCTCTCTAGTGAGTTCCTTTGCAGATTAATTGATCATTTTAATTGAGAATTCAATATAAACTTAACCACAGATCCAGTTCTTCATTGTTCCCTTTATTTGCTTGCATTGCATTTCTTTTATCATTTCTTTTGTCTTTAACTTTATTTTCTAACATATGGCAATTAATTATTAAAAAATTATTTAGAACCACACTACTAGAAATAAATCATTCCCTGTGTTCGACCTTGGTTTAATTACCAAATATAAATATTCTATAAAATTCAAGATTTGTGAATTTTGTTGATTTGATTTCTGCTTCATATACTACAATTATCAACTATCAAAGAGGTAGATTACATATTCATCAAATGGCACGTTGCAGAGGAACGGTGAAATTTTAAGTTTTAGATTATTCTTGTAATTTATAATTGTGACTATTATCCCCGTGTCAATTTTCTTTTAATTTGGCATTCAATTTTATTTTTGCATTTTATTTGCATTCTCTCTCACTCCAGATACTAGTCGCATTTTCTCTCTTCATAGATAACTCAAAGTAAATTTTTGGACAAAAATCGAGGACTTGCAAAGAAGATTGTTAATTTTTTTTATGAAAGAGAGTTAGTGTAGGTTTGCTTTTCTGCAATTTATTTTTAGGGTCTCTTTGAATCCTAATCTATGTAAGAATTCAGGCTGAACTTTCTGTTGTGTGTCAGGTCTGTTTCAACCCATTCTTTGCAATTCGGACACAATTTGGGTGGCATAGAAATCAGGTGCACATATGCTAACTTAAGTTATTTATTTTTACTATTCTCGTAATTTTTAGGCCACATATTTTCACTATCAAGATGTACTAGTAGATCGTTCAGACTTAGCCAAATTAAATTCAATATTCTTCCTGCTAATAGAGCTATATGCTTAGGGATTTTTCATCTGTGCATATCATTTAGTGTAAATTTTAATTCATTATCTGGCATCCCGTGTGAAGAACAAGAGGAATCATTGTAAGTCTTCTTCTTAGCATGCATCATTGATTTCACGCTTGCATCCGCTTTTTCGATTCCCCTCTCCTCAGTTTTTACAACTTAGGATTTAAATGAATTGGGACTGCTTGTTAGGCATGATATTTCTATGCCTACTTAAGACTTAAGTGATAACCTTAATTAAAATCAGGATTGCTAATGAAGTTGACTGTAAAATTGACATAAAATTAACCTTGTGTATGGTGGAGAGCAACCCACTCATTATACACAGGAGAGAACCGTAGACTAAGGGTAGAGCCCAAAACATAAACTCCACATACTCACATTTCTCAAATATTATTTTATCATTCAATTAAAATCGAAATGATAAGCATATGTGCTCTTGCGACCTTTACCAGTATAAAGTTGGTGAAACAATTGGGTTTGACTTGTGTTTATCGTGTGTGCATCAAAGTCTTTTCAGTTGCAAGCATATCATGGTTTGTAAATCCCTCCCCATCCTTCTCATGAGAAGATGTCGGCACAATGGTTTTCATACGCAGACTCTGTAGGTCCAATGTACACGATCATGTCCTGTTACCTGATAGACCACCTGAGCGACTAAGGTAAAGGTACTAAATGGTCGTCGCAACCTCAATCACTCAGCTAAGTCAATCAAGAAAAATAGACCACCAATGAAATATCAACTCGAAAGCACGAAAGCGGTCTCGCTATTAATTTAACCTGGTATAGCGACCAGGGTCGAACACAAGGAGCATGGGTTGGCCTCTCGGCCTACGAAGTAGTCAAAAAGGAAATGAAAGAAAAGAAAAATGTATTTTTGGTGGTTTTTAATTATTTTATATTTTTTTTGGATTTTTAAGGTATTAAGAAACTAATAAAATCAAAGAAACAAGACACTTTAAGGTGAATGTCTTTTAGGGTCAATAGTTTTAGCAGTCCCAATTTTATGGTTTTTCTTTTTAATTTTTTTCAATAAAAACAAAGGCCTAACGAATTTTTCGGTTCTCCTGGTTATTTAATCCACAACAGGGGGGAGAAGACGAAAAAGCTGATGCGCGATGAAATCAATGATGCATGCAAAGATAGAAATGCGTACCTTTCCTCCAGCACTCTACATGCAAGTGATCCGCGCAGAAATGTAAAGACTGAAATAAAACTACCTAAATGGTGCAGCGGTGAAAACCGAGTCCTAGATGAGCAAGTCTACTCGCAGAACTGTCTAACTGGTCACCGACCTCCAAGCCAAAAGGTCCGGTCTTGGTCTACCCCTCCTCTGCCCGATAAATCGGGGGTAGGAGAAAGCGCTTTACGGGGCAGACTGCGGCACGTAGGCTACGAAGGAGATGAGTCAGTTATTTTTATTAATCAATTATTAGTAGGTCCAATTAATCGCACTATAGGAACAGGCAGATAATTAGGTGTGGGGATCCTACTAATTACGGCACAAGCATGCAGAAAATCCTAAGTCTAGGGGCTCGATGAAAAACCACGTAAACACTAGAAAAGGCAGCTAAAAATCAAAACCGCGAAAAAGCCACGAAAAACACCTAAGGGTCCCCCGAGCACACCGGTGCTCGGCGAAACAAACCCGCTGGTCAACCAATTCCAAAGAGTCTCTAAGTCCCTGTATTATTACAATAATAATGAAAGAAAAATAAAACCTCTCCCACTCAACTCTCTCTCGCTCTCTCATGCGGCTCCGTACAGAAGGGAGCCGCCTCCGAGTCTCACGGTTGCGTTGGCTTCTCGAAATCGGCCGCCTCGGTCCTCGGGCCCTCGCAAGAAAAAGACAAGTGGTCAGACCAATAATTAAATAATAATAATAAAAATCAATGAAAATAAAATGAGGGTATATATATGCAAAAATACAAAATAAAATAAACACTCAAAATCAAGCAAAAACAAAAATAAAAGAAAACAAAATAAAACAAAAATAAAATATAAACAAAAGCCGCGAAAAGTCGCGAGCTCTGAAAGAGCCGCGAAAAGCCGCGAAAACAAAAATAAAGTAAAAATAAAAACTACTAAGCCGTGCTCCCCAGCAACGGCGCCATTCTGATAGACCACCTGAGCGACTAAGGTAAAGGTACTAAACATTCGTCGCAACCTCAATCACTCAGCTAGGTCAATCAAGAAAAATAGACCACCAATGAAATATCAACTCGAAAGCATGAAAGCGGTCTTGCTATTAATTTAACCCGGTATAGCGACCAGGGTCGAACACAAGGAGCACGGGTTGGCCTCTCGGCCTACGAAGTAGTCAAAAAGGAAATGAAAGAAAAGAAAAATGTATTTTTGGTGGTTTTTAATTATTTTATATTTTTTTTGGATTTTAAGGTATTAAGAAACTAATAAAAGCAAAGAAACAACACACTTCAACAATTTATTAAATGCACTAAAAATCAACCGAAAATTCTAACAAAAATATTTTTATGTGTCTTATAATTTGTAGTGTTTTTAGTGAATTTTTGGGATTTTTTTGATGTTTATTTAATTTTCTAAAAATCAAACAATGACTGAAAATGTAGGTACTGTCCAGCCGAGCTAAAAGGACCTAGATAGAATATCTAGAAGCCTCAAATTAGCTGGGAGGTATTTTTCCTGTATAGAAAATAAAGCAAGGAAAAATTGGGCACCTAAATTATTGTTTTTGGATTTTTGGTTTATTTATTAGTCTTTATAAGATTTTAAGTGTTTTTCAATTTTTAGATGTTTTAAGTAATGAAAAATAGCCAAAATTGGCTAGAAAATCAAACAATTATAAACAAACAGTCAGTAATTTTTTTGTAATTTTTAAATAAATTTTAATATTTTTTTGTGATTTTTAAACCTAGACATTAATAAAATTAGATGTTTTTGATTTTTTAAAAATATCAAATCAACACAGAAATGTCTCCAAAAATCCTCAAAACTTTTACACTATGGCAGGAGCCATGTGTCCAATTTTCGTTGGATTTGGAGGTGATTTGCTATTTTATTAAAAATAAAAAGAAAGCAAAAGTGCACAGGGACCTATCTGCAATTATAACTAAGTCTTGGGTCCCTGAAACAACAACCCTGGAAAATATAGGGGTAGGAATGCAAAATACTCCCCGGGCCATGCACGATACACGTGACTCAGGCCTGGGGGGACCTAATTGCAATTCCTATTAATAAAACTACAAAGCGTAACAGGGAGAAAAGACAGGCCCAAAGATGCAAATACACCAAAATACCACGTGTCGATGCACGTGTTCACCACTGGCAGGGGTATAAATGCAAATATGATAGAAAGAAGGGTCCACAGTGCAATTTTCACAAAAAGTAAACAACTACACTACGTATTTACAAGACTAAAACTAAATGCAGAAAGTAATAGGGGTCTAAGGACAATTTACCCCTTCTATTAATGTCGACGGCCGGATGTGTGGCGCGTGGCAGATCCAACGAACGAGAACAATGGCGCCTTAACCCTGAGAACGCTCGGCCTGATCAAACGGGTGATAGCCCTCCACGTGGAGATCGGACGGTGCTGGTGCTCTGGAGTCTAAGCCCTCGGTAGATCGACGGAGGAGAAGAAGGCACGTGGCGATCTGATGGTGGAGGCTTGTTGGTGCCTCTTCCTCCGAGCGGGTGGTCCAGATCTATCCTCGGAATGATTGGACGGTGACGCAACGCCTAAGATGGATGGATCAGATGAAAATTGGGGCGCTGAGGATGATCTGACGGTCGGTGAGGCTCCTGGAAGAACTGGCGGCCGGCGAACTTCGCCGGCCCACTGCACGCACGGTGGACCTCGCCTGATGCTCCTAAGGTGTGGGGAAGCTTCGCCGTGAAGCTCCGCACCCGATGCGCTGCTCCGATGGAAGCGAGGAACTCCAGAGAGCTCCGGCGACGTGGAAGAACAGGAGCTCCTGTGCTATGAAGTCTCGACCTCCAGATGAGGTCGAATGGGCTCGAGACCTGCACAGGAAGAGAGCTGGGTCGAGGGAAAACTGCCTCGACCCGTTAGAGCGGGCGGAAGGTGAAGGATGAGGCGATATGGAGGCTCTCCGGCGAGCGGCGGAGGGTGAGAGCCGATACCCTGCTCCGGGGCGAGCTAGGGGGAGTGAAGGGTCGGAGAAGGTGGAGAGGGGTCTGGTGGACGTGGTGGCGATGTCGGATGGGTGAAAGGGTGGTCGGAGATGGCAGGCGGAGGTGGCGGAGCTACTCTACTGAAATCGGAAAAATCTAAACCTACGCTAATCTACGGGCTAAGAGGGTTACCTGGCGGGTGCAGTCGACTGGGCTGAAGCTCAGCAAGCTTCGGGGTCATTATCGGCAAGGGGCCGTCGACTCCCCGAGGCTGGGCGCACTCGCGGCGGCGCACGGCGGTTGAACCACCGGATCAGTGGGTTCTTGGGGACTCGTGCCTCGCTTCCACTCCAAAACATTCGGCTGTCACTCAGGCATTCTGGAGGAGCTCCTTGGCGGCGAGCAGGAGGTCCAAAGATTGAAGAATGGGTCGCCGGTGACGACAATAAATATGCTCAGGGATCCGGAAAGGTGATGGTCGGGTGAGTAGCGCGGAGCTCGGATCCATCAAACCCACCCCGGGCGAGGGTCCTGGATGATCGAAGATTAATCGGGGCCCGGGGTTAAGGTCATTGGCGATCGGGTTGACTAGGAGATAAATAGAGAAAACGGGTCGGTTACCCAGATCCGCGGGGAAGAGGGTCCGCGGGGGAAGTTGACCGGGGTCAACAAACCCCCGTGGACCAATCAGGAGCCGCCAAGCATTAATTATTTGTTTATTTATTTTGAGGTAGAAAATGATCGAATTAATAAAAACTGAAAACATGAAATATTTTTATTTTATTTTTTCTATTTTTTAGTGATTTTTAATTAATTTTTCAAAATAAAAATAAGGTATATACATAGTAGGTTCATATATAGGTATATATACAATATATAGGTTTTTAATTTTTGATTTTTAATTGTTATTTTTATAGAATTTTATTCCCATTTTATATTTTTTTTATTTATATTATAAAATGAGGAATAAAAAGATATTTTTATTTTTATTTTTATTATTTATATACATAGGTGAAATAAATATATATGTGCATTTATATACATGGTATATTTACAATATATTTTTGGATTTTTATTTTTGTTGTTTTTATTTTGTTTTTGTTTTAATTTATTTTATTTTTTTACACCATATAATATAGAGTATTTACAAGAATTATGGAAATTAATTTTATTTATTTATAAGGCTAAATAAATATAAAGGTGGGTGGTCTATATACATGGTGAGTGATGTTTTTATCTTCTTTTTTATTTTTATATTTTTATCTTGATTTTGTATTTAGAAATATTTACAAATATTTACAAGCCAATTTGAGTCTATTTTTGTGAGGAAAATACTTTTATTTATTTACATAAATATTTACACACATGAGCCCCTATCTCCCTCTACTTTGGCTTTTATGCTGTCAGGCCCATGCTGAGCCCTCCCTTGGGTTAGGTTGCTCAATAATTATTCTAAATATTTCCCTCTTTTTCTTTTTAATCTTTATTCTTTTATTTTTGCACAAAAACATGCTAATTATAGGTTTTTACACAATGCATGCTTTTGGTAATTATTTCTATTTACAACTATATACATGCATTTGCAAAGGTTTCTGTAGCTAAAATATAAGAATAAAGAGTGATGAATGAGTATTCATCACCCGCCAATACTTAACTTTGCTAGTCCCTTAGCAAACACTTATTTGAAAAAGAAGTGAAAAAGAAATAAAGAAAAAGAAAAAGAGAATGTACATGGATCAAGGCTGGTTATTAAACTTACCTTCATTAAATTAAGGTATGGAGCTCGATCAGATCTTTGGATTTTTAATGTGTCGGAACCTTATTTGGACTTAAGTCTAAAACTCAACAGTCTCTAAGTTCCACTAATCTATAACCAAGACTCCTCAATGCTCCAGATCAGAACAAGTCATCAATCACAAACCCTGAAGACCATGAATCTTTTCTTGTCCTGTGAATGTGAGGTCTAAGCTCTCCACCTCAGAAATGGCAACTTGACAACCCTCCCCAACAAGGTAACTCTATGACCTCAATCTGGCCACTCTTTCCTCGAGGAGCGGGGTATTCCCTTCTAAGTTCAAGTTCAACCGGCTCAAGAAGAGGAGGAAGAAGAGAATGGGTCAAGGCCAGTGTAGCCAAGTACCCTTGGGAGCTTGACCAGTGTAGCCAAGTCTCCCTGCTACAAGCTACATCAGGTGGATCATGAAACCAAGCTTTGCTTATTGCACTCTATATACATACTCCGGTGGGATTATCATTTTCTATCAGACCCACCACTTTTTTGGAGTTATTTTCTTTTTGCACACATTTTTTTTTTCAAGTGCATCTGTACAACATATACATGTGCAGCATATATACAAGGAGTTTTTCCTCTTGAGCCAGTAGACTATCCCTCTTTTGAAGCTTTATTGCAACCCACAACTCCCGTCGTTAGACCTCATGGCAACCAGACCAAGTTGAGATGCACTTCCTTCACTAAAAGAAGAAGAGAGGTCCCGCCTAGAAGTACTACCCTCATATACTACCCCAAGTCAAGGAAGACTGCCTCCTCACCACCTCATCCGTAGAGAGCTCGGTGCATAGTGCTGGTGTCCAAGTAAAGCCATTGTCTATATGAGTCATGTGTTGTTGTTAAGTACTCTACTTAGGCTCATTGAGATGACATGTGATCATAGCCTAGTGGACTCAAAGAATTAAGTCACCATGGACCTGAAAAGCCTTAAACCTAAGCCCTATAAGGTTCCTCTTAGAAATTAGGTGGATTAAGATCTTAATCAAGCTCCATTTCTCAATTTGATTCCAGGCTAGTTTAAGTGTCAACTATCATCCAGAAAAACTATATACATATGTACAAAAGATGTTATTTACACAAATTTTACAATCATGCAAAATTTTTGAAAAATGTTTTGAAATCATGAATGGATGATGCATGAAGTGCAAGTTTTGCAAAAAGATATTTACACACATTTACACAAGATTTTTGCAAACTTTTGATTTTTCAAAACATTTTGGAAAAATTTTGTACTATATACATAATTTTGAAAAGAAAATATTTACACAAGCTTTACACAAAATCATTTTGAAATCATTTTTTTACAAAAATAATTTGTACACTAGCTATTTATGTGCAAATAAAAGAAGGTTTATGTACATGAAAATTTTTTAATTTTTGTGATTTTTAGGGATTTTAGCCATTTTATTTATTAACACACACACACAAAGTACGAGTTATGGCTAAAGTATATATGAAATATATACACACACCCCTATACTTAGCTCGAACGATGTCCTCGGAGTCAAGAGCGATGAAGAAAACATAACTCGTTCTAGGTATAGGGAAGTGAAAAGGAAGGCTATATACAAAGACGAATAGATGAAATAGAAAATCAAGAGGATCTCGGGTCTTCCCCCTATACTTAGGATCAAGTAATCCTAAGTATAGCAGGCTGTATACTAAGGGAAAACCGAGCGGAGAATGTACAGGGTCTACCCCCCCATACTTAGGGTAAAATATCCCTAAGTATAGGCAACAAAACAGGGGTAGCAAAACACGAAGAAAATGAACACATATATACAAGAAGGAGAGGACATCACTCCCCCTATACTTAAGGTGAAGAACCATAAGTATAGGCAACAACAGAAGTGATGAAACAGAACGAATGAACAACCCGGTGTTTTCACCCCCCTATACTTAGGATGAGCAATATCCTAAGTATAGCAAAGATAATCCTAAGCGAGACCTGGGGTGAAAACAGGAATGGAAGAAAGAAAGATCAAAACAAGACGAAACACGTATATACAAAAGAGTACAGTGTTGAGGTGCCTCTCAACAAGCGCTAGATTTTACGCCCCTAGCTGGGCGCAAAGGCTAGGACAATGCGGTATCAAGGTTCAGTACGACATCGGTAAGGCGAATGCCGTACTGTCGTCGTAGTCTCGGTATGAGAACAGCGACGAAGTCAACAGTGTAAACAAAGACACCCAGGTATGCAATCAAGCGGGTGTCTGCTACCGGCCAGTGATATGGAAAGAAGTGATCGGGATCCGGTAGTACAAAAGAAATCATCGGCTCTGGTTCAGACTGGAGTGAGAGTATAGAGCTGAAGAAATCAAACGTGGAGAAGGATGGATCAGTAATAGAATCCTCCACGTCAATCAGTGTCTCAAGCAGGTGTGGACAATCAATATCAGGAGACTCTCTAAGCAGACTGATATCCGATGCATGAAATAGAATCAGATTAGGCAAATCATCAAATATCTCCAAAATGGGCTCATCCTCGTGAGGGTCGTCGAGGTGAGAAGACTCAGAATCAGAATGATCTAAAGACTCGGTTTCGTGTTCTGCTAGATCGGAAACACTCTCAGAAAGTGAAACCAAGTGCTCATCGAGTGCGGCATCCTCCCGCAGATAACCCTCGGGGAGAGATGCATGATCAAAAGTGAGAAGAAGAAGATAAGGATCTATATGGGCATCTGCACTGCTATCAAGTATCCACTCAGTGCACCAGGCTGCATCATCATCGGAAGTGTAAGTCTCGGCAATATGGAAACAGGAGAAGGTACTAGTCAACACCGCAGAAGCTGGCAAAGTGTCTACAGCTGATCCTCGCTCTGCTGTTATGCTGGCTGTCAGCTGGTCCTCAGGAAGTGTATCTGTCTCAACAAAGTGGAGGACAAAAGGCTCGAAGACGGGACTCTCTATGTCAGTACTCTCAAAGTGGTGTCCCTCATCGAGCTGTGGCTGCAGGGCTGAGTCCTGGTAGCTATCTGCCTCCAAGAAGTGTCTCTGCAGGAAGGTGACTGACTCCTCCGGGACTGGGAACTGAAGTAGCTGAGTCAATGGCTGTAAAAGCTGGGGCTCCTCCGGCTCCTGGAGTATCAGAAGATCTGATATCCAAGACTCATCAACTGGGAACTCTGGGACTGACTCGAACTCCAACTGGAAGTCCAACGGGAACTTTAGTAGACTCTGGGTCCGAACCTCTGCTATCACAGTCATCTCCTCTGTACGTGGTGATGTCTGCTCCAAGTCCTCGGGCTGGTGTGTAGAAGCTGACTCATCATGTAAAGTGACACACCGCACTGGTACTACATCGTCCGCATGTGTTGTCCCGACCAAGGCATCTCGTGGAGAAGAACTCTGTGAAAGTAGCCTCGAGATGGTGTCTAAGAAGTGAATGTCGGAACTGCGGTGTGAACCGCCACATGTGGTAATCACTAGTGCAAGCTGCTCGGCGGTCATCCCCCGCATGGAGATCTCTATCAAGTCTGCCAGTGGAAGTCCGTGATCTGGAAATCTCCTCAAGAGGTCAAGAAACCTCGACCATGCCTCATGCAATGGCTCCTGGGGGTCAACTGAAAAGTCCATGATCAAAGACCGCATAAACTCTACTCTACGTGGGGGAAAGTATCTCTGTAGAAACTCTCGGCGTAGCTCTCCCCACGTCTCTAATGTCCTCCCCAATCGTCGGTGCCATCTCACGGCTCTGTCGTGAAGCGTGAATGGGAAGGTCCTGCTCATCAGCTCCTCTGCAGTGATATCTGAATATCTCTGCGCTCTACAAAACTCCTCAAATGCTGACAGGTGAAGATACGGCTCCTCGTGCGCCTCTCCTACAAATGTCCGCAGTCGCTGGATGTAATCCAAATCCAAGACGAATGGACCAAGTGTAGAAGCTGACTGAGCTCCATGTGCTATCTGCTCCTCCATCACTCCGGAATGGGATATGTCTGCTGATCTCCAATGCTCTCTCTGGTGACTAACGGATTGCGCTCTCAACTCAGCAAAAGCATCGTCCGGGTCTCACATCTGCTCTATCTGATATCCTCGGACGTCTCGCACAGCATGCCTAGAGTAGTGAGATGAAAGGGAGGGAGGGAGCGGGGGGTTGGTCGGAGATCCGACCTCCCTAGAAGGTGGACTGGACTGATGGTCAGATAGCGAAGAAAAAGCCGCAAGAGTCGGCTCACAGTGAGGGGGGTCCATCATCCAGGGGAAAAGGAGAAGAGAAGAGGAAGACTGAAGGGAGATGAGGGTGGGAAAAGCAGATGGATAGAGAAGAGGATGGGGAAGATCGAAGGGATCTGGCAATCACACAAGATGAACAAGCAAACCCCCAATTCACCTACGCACACAAAGCTGAAGACCGAAGGGATCGGTCAATTATCTTGTCGATTTTATTTTAGGTGATCATCCAGTCTATCAGAGCGCTTACGTGACCTGTTGGGATACCCGATACTACTCCAACCGACTGGCCCGCACGGAAGAGTCGGTAGTCATCTAGAAATAGCACCGGAGGGCTCTACCTAGGGTGCGGGTCACTCTCTCGTGCAAGCAAACCAAACAATGAGGGGGTTGCTCTCCCCAAGACAAGTTTTTAAGGTGAATGTCTTTTAGGGTCAATAGTTTTAGCAGTCCCAATTTTATGGTTTTTCTTTTTAATTTTTTTCAATAAAAACAAAGGCCTAACGAATTTTTCGGTTCTCCTGGTTATTTAATCCACAATGGGGGGGAGAAGACGAAAAAGCCGATGCGCGATGAAATCAATGATGCATGCAAAGATATAAATGCGTACCTTTCCTCCAGCACTCTACATGCAAGTGATCCGTGCAGAAATGTAAAGACTGAAATAAAACTACCTAAATGGTGCAGCGGTGAAAACCGAGTCCTAGATGAGCAAGTCTACTCGCAGAACCGTCTAACTGGTCACCGACCTCCAAGCCAAAAGGTCCGGTCTTGGTCTACCCCTCCTCTGCCCGACAAATCGGGGGTAGGAGAAAGCGCTTTCGGGGCAGACTGCGGCACGTAGGCTACGAAGGAGATGAGTCAGTTATTTTTATTAATCAATTATTAGTAGGTCCAATTAATCGCACTATAGGAACATGCAGATAATTAGGTGTGGGGATCCTACTAATTACGGCACAAGCAAGCAGAAAATCCTATGTCTAGGGGCTCGATGAAAAACCGCGTAAACACCGGAAAAGGCAGCTAAAAATCAAAACCGCCAAAAAGCCGCGAAAAACACCTAAGGGTCCCCCGAGCACACCGGTGCTCGGCGAAACAGACCCGCTGGTCAACCAAGTCCAAAGAGTCTCTGAGTCCCTGTATTATTACAATAATAATGAAAGAAAAATAAAACCTCTCCCACTCAACTCTCTCTTGCTCTCTCCTGCGGCTCCGTACAGAAGGGAGCCGCCTCTGAGTCTCGCGGTTGCGTCGGCTTCTTGAAATCGGCCGCCTCGGTCCTCGGGCCCTCGCAAGAAAAAGACAAGTGGTCAGACCAATAATCAAATAATAATAAAAATCAATGAAAATAAAATGAGGGTATATATGCAAAAATACAAAATAAAATAAACACTCAAAATCAAGCAAAAAAAATAAAAGAAAAGAAAATAAAACAAAATAAAACAAAAATAAAATATAAACAAAAGTCGCGAAAAGCCGCGAGCTCTAAAAGAGCCGCGAAAAGCCGCAAAAACAAAAATAAAGTAAAAATAAAAAATACTAAGCCGTGCTCCCCGGCAACGGCGCCATTCTGATAGACCACCTGAGTGACTAAGGTAAAGGTATTAAACGGTCGTCGCAACCTCAATCACTCAGCTAGGTCAATCAAGAAAAATAGACCACCAATGAAATATCAACTCGAAAGCACGAAAGCGGTCTCGCTATTAATTTAACCTGGTATAGCGACCAGGGTCGAACACAAGGAGTACGGGTTGGCCTCTCGGCCTACGAAGTAGTCAAAAAGGAAATGAAAGAAAAAAAATATATTTTTGGTGGTTTTTAATTATTTTATATTTTTTTGGATTTTTAAGGTATTAAGAAACTAATAAAAGCAAAGAAACAACACACTTCAACAATTTATTAAATGCACTAAAAATCAACCAAAAATTCTAACAAAAATATTTTTATGTGTCTTATAATTTTTAGTGTTTTTGGTGAATTTTTGGGATTTTTCTGATGTTTATTTAATTTTCTAAAAATCAAACAATGATTGAAAATGTAGGTACTGTCCAGCCGAGCTAAAAGGACCTAGATAAAATATCTAGAAGCCCCAAATTAGCTAGGAGGTATTTTTCCTGTATAGAAAATAAAGCAAGGAAAAATTGGGCACCTAAATTATTGTTTTTGGATTTTTGGTTTATTTATTAGAATCTTTATAAGATTTTAAGTGTTTTTCAATTTTTAGATGTTTTAAGTAATGAAAAATAGCCAAAATTGGCTAGAAAATCAAACAAGCGTAAACAAACAGTAGTAAATTTTTGTAATTTTTAAAATTTTTTTGTGATTTTTAAACCTAGACAGTAACAAAATTAGATGTTTTTTATTTTTTAAAAATATCAAATCAACACAGAAATGTCTCTAAAAATCCTCAAAAATTTTAAACTATGGCAGGAGCCATGTGTCCAATTTTCGTTGGATTTGGAGGTGATTTGCTATTTTATTAAAAATAAAAAGAAAGCAATAGTGCATAGGGCCCTATATGCAATTATAACCAAGTCTTGGGTCCATGAAACAACAACCCTGGAAAGTATAGGGGTAGGAATGCAAATTACTCCCCGGGCCACGCACGATACACGTGACTCAGGCTTGGGGGGACCTAATTGCAATTCCTATTAATAAAACTACAAAGCGTAACAGGGAGAAAAGGCAGGCCCAAAGATGCAAATACACCAAAATACCACGTGTCGATGCACGTGTTCACCATTAGCAGGGGTATAAATGCAAATATGATAGAAAGAAGGGTCCATAGTGTAATTTTCACAAAAAGTAAACAACTACACTATGTATTTACAGGACTAAAACTAAATGCAGAAAGTAAAGGGGGTCTAAGGACAATTTACCCCTTTTATTAATGTCGACGGCCGGATGTGTGGCGCGCGGCAGATCCAACGAACGAGAACAATGGCGCCTTAACCCTGAGAACGCTCGGCCTGATCGAACGGGTGATAGCCCTCCACGTGGAGATCGGACGGTGCTGGTGCTCTGGAGTCTAAGACCTCGGTAGATCGACGGAGGAGAAGAAGGCACGTGGCGATCTGACGGTGGAGGCTTGCTGGTGCCTCTTCCTCCGAGCGGGTGGTCCAGATCTATCCTCGGAATGATCGGACGGTGACGCAACACCTAAGATGGATGGATCAGATGAAAATTGGGGCATTAAGGATGATCTGACGGTCGGTGAGGCTCCTGGAAGAACTGGCAGCCGGCGAACTTCGCCGGCCCACTGCACGCACGGTGGACCTCGCCTGATGCTCCTGAGGTACAGGGAAGCTTCGCCGTGAAGCTCCGCACCCGATGCGCTGCTCCGATGGAAGCGAGGAACTCTAGAGAGATCCGGCGACGTGGAAGAACAGGAGCTCCTATGCTCTGAAGTTTCGACCTCCAGATGAGGTCGAATGGGCTCGAGACCTGCACAGGAAGAGAGCTGGGTCGAGGGCAAACTGCCTCGACCCGTTAGAGCGGGCGAAAGGTGAAGGATGAGGCGATATGGAGGCTCTCCGGCGAGCGGTGGAGGGTGAGAGCCGATACCCTACTCCGGGGCGAGCCAGGGGGAGTGAAGGGTCGGAGAAGGTGGAGAGGGGTCTGGTGGACGTGGTGGCGATGTCGGATGGGTGAAAGGGTGGTCGGAGACGGCAGGCGGAGGTAGCGGAGCTACTCTACTGAAATCGGAAAAATCTAAACCTACGCTAATCTACGGGCTAAGAGGGTTACCTGGCGGGTGCAGTCGACTGGGCTGAAGCTCAGCAAGCTTCGGGGTCATTGCCTGCAAGGGGCCGTCGACTCCTCGAGGCTGGGCGCACTCGCGGCGGCGCACGGCGGTTGAACCACCAGATCAGTGGGTTCCTGGGGACTCGTGCCTCGCTTCCACTCCAAAACACGCGGCTGTCACTCGGGCATTCTGGAGGAGCTCCTTGGCGGCGAGCAGGAGGTCCAAAGATTGAAGAATGGGTCGCCGGTGACGACAATAAATATGCTAAGGGATCCGGAAAGGTGATGGTCGGGTGAGTAGCGCGGAGCTCGGATCCATCAAACCCACCCCGGGCGAGGGTCCTGGATGATCGAAGATTAATCGGGGCCCGGGATTAAGGTCATTGGCGATCGGGTCGACTAGGAGATAAATCGAGAAAACGGGTCGGTTACCCAGATCCGCGGGAAAGAGGATCCGCGGGGGAAGTTGACCGGGGTCAACAAACCCCCGTGGACCAATCTGGAGCCGCCAAGCATTAATTATTTGTTTATTTATTTTGAGGTAGAAAATGGTCGAATTAATAAAAACTTAAAACATGAAATATTTTTATTTTATTTTTTTGTATTTTTTTAGTGATTTTTAATTAATATTTCAAAATAAAAATAAGGTATACATTAATTTTGATTTTTAATTATTATTTTTATACAATTTTTTTCCCATTTTATATTTTATTTATTTATATTATAAAATGAGGAATAAAAAGATATTTTTATTTTATTTTTATTATTTATATACATAGGTGAAATAAATATATATATGTGCATTTATATACATGGTATATTTACAATATATTTTTGGATTTTTATTTTTGTTGTTTTTATTTTGTTTTTGTTTTAATTTATTTTATCTATTTACACCATATAATATAGAGTATTTACAAGAATTTTAAAAATTCATTTTATTTATTTATAAGGCTAAATAAATATAAAGGTGGGTGGTCTATATACATGGTGAGTGATGTTTTTATCTTCTTTTTGATTTTTATATTTTTATCTTGATTTTGTATTTAGAAATATTTACAAATATTTACAAGCCAATTTGAGTCTATTTTTGTGAGGAAAATACTTTTATTTATTTACATAAATATTTACACACATGAGCCCCTATCTCCCTCTACTTTGGCTTTTATGCGGTCAGGCCCATGTTGAGCCCTCCCTTGGGTTAGGTTGCTCAATATTTATTCTATATATTTCCCTCTTTTTCTCTTTAATCTTTATTCTTTTATTTTTGCACAAAAACATGCTAATTATAGGTTTTTACACAATGCATGCTTTTGGTAATTATTTCTATTTACAACTATATACATGCATTTGCAAAGGTTTCTGTAGCTAAAATATAAGAATAAAGAGTGATGAATGAGTATTCATCACCCCCCTATACATAACTTTGCTAGTCCCTTAGCAAACACTTATTTGAAAAAGAAGTGAAAAAGAAATAAAGAAAAAGAAAAAGAGAATGTACATGGATCAAGGCTGATCATTAAACTTACCTTCATTAAATTAAGGTATGGAGCTCGATCAGATCTTTGGATTATTAATGTGTCGGAACCTTATTTGGACTTAAGTCTAACAGCCTCTAAGTTCCACTAATCTATAACCAAGACTCCTCAATGCTCCAGATCAGAACAAGTCATCAATCACAAACCCTGAAGACCATGAATCTTTTCTTGTCATGTGAATGTGAGGTCTAAGCTCTCCACCTCAGAAATGGCAACTTGACAACCCTCCCCAACAAGGTAACTCTATGACCTCAATCTGGCCACTCTTTCCTCGAGGAGCGGGGTATTCCCTTCTAAGTTCAAGTTCAACCGGCTCAAGAAGAGGAGGAAGAAGAGAATGGGTCAAGGCCAGTGTAGCCAAGTACCCTTGGGAGCTTGACCAGTGTAGCCAAGTCTCCCTGCTGCAAGCTACATCAGGTGGATCATGAAACCAAGCTTTGCTTATTGCACTCTATATACATACTCCGGTGGGATTATCATTTTCTATCAGACCCACCACTTTTTTGGAGTAATTTTCTTTTTGCACACATTTTTTTTTCAAGTGCATATATACAACATATACATGTGCAGCATATATACAAGGAGTTTTTCCTCTTGAGCCAGTAGACTATCCCTCTTTTGAAGCTTTATTGCAACCCACAACTCCCGTCATTAGACCTCATGGCAACCAGACCAAGTTGAGACGCACTTCCTTCACTAAAAGAAGAAGAGAGGTTCCGCCTAGAAGTACTACCCTCATATACTACCCCAAGTCAAGGAAGACTGCCTCCTCACCACCTCATCCGTAGAGAGCTCGGTGCATAGTGCTGGTGTCCAAGTAAAGCCATTGTCTATATGAGTCATGTGTTGTTGTTAAGTGCTCTACTTAGGCTCATTGAGATGACATGTGATCATAGCCTAGTGGACTCAAAGAATTAAGTCACCATGGACCTGAAAAGCCTTAAACCTAAGCCCTATAAGGTTCCTCTTAGAAATTAGGTGGATTAAGATCTTAATCAAGCTCCATTTCTCAATTTGATTCCAGGCTAGTTTAAGTGTCAACTATCATCCAGAAACACTATATACATATGTACAAAAGATGCTATTTACACAAATTTTACAATCATGCAAAATTTTTGAAAAATGTTTTGAAATCATGAATGGATGATGCATGAAGTGCAAGTTTTGCAAAAAGATATTTACACACATTTACACAAGATTTTTGCAAACTTTTGATTTTTCAAAACATTTTGGAAAAATTTTGTACTATATACATAATTTTGATAAGAAAATATTTACACAAGCTTTACACAAAATCATTTTGAAATCATTTTTTTACAAAAATAATGTGTACACTAGCTATTTATGTGCAAATAAAAGAAGGTTTATGTACATGAAAAATTATTAATTTTTGTGATTTTTAGGGATTTTAGCCATTTTATTTATTAACACACGCACACAAAGTACGAGTTATGGCTAAAGTATATATGAAATATATACACACCCCCTATACTTAGCTCGAACGATGTCCTCAGAGTCAAGAGCGATGAAGAAAACATAACTCGTGCTAGGTATAGGGAAGTGAAAAGGAAGGCTATATACAAAGACGAATAGATGAAATAGAAAATCAAGAGGATCTCGGGTCTTCTCCCTATACTTAGGATCAAGTAATCCTAAGTATAGCAGGTTGTATACTAAGGGAAAACCGAGCGGAGAATGTACAGGGACTACCACCCCCCCCCCCCCCTCTATACTTAGGGTAAAATATCCCTAAGTATAGGCAACAAAACAGGGGTAGCAAAACACGAAGAAAATGAACACATATATACAAGAAGGAGAGGACATCACTCCCCCTATACTTAAGGTGAAGAACCATAAGTATAGGCAACAACAGAAGTGATGAAACAGAATGAATGAACAACCCGGTGTTTTCACCCCCCTATACTTGGGATGAGCAATATCCTAAGTATAGCAAAGAAATTCCTAAGCGAGACCTGGGGTGAAAACAGGAATGGAAGAAAGAAAGATCAAAACAAGACGAAACACGTATATACAAAAGAGTACAGTGTTGAGGTGCCTCTCAACAAGCGCTAGATTTTACACCCCTAGCTAGGCGCAAAGGCTAGGACAAAGCGGTATCAAGGTTCAGTACGACATCAGTAAGGCGAATGCCGTACTATCGTCGTAGTCTCGGTATGAGAACAGCGACGAAGTCAACAGTGTAAGCAAAGACACCCAGGTATGCAATCAAGCGGGTGTCCGCTACCGGCCAGTGATATGGAAAGAAGTGATCGGGATCCGGTAGTACAAAAGAAATCATCGGCTCTGGTTCAGACTGGAGTGAGAGTATAGAGCCGAAGAAATCAAACGTGGAGAAGGATGGGTCAGTAATAGAATCCTCCACGTCAATCAGTGTCTCAAGCAGGTGTGGACAATCAAGATCAGGAGACTCTCTAAGCAGACTGATATCCGATGCATGAAATAGAATCAGATCAGGCAAATCATCGAATATCTCCAAAATGGGCTCATCCTCACGAGGGTCGTCGAGGTGAGAAGACTCAGAATCAGAATGATCTAAAGACTCGGTTTCGTGTTCCGCCAGATCGGAAACACTCTCAGAAAGTGAAATCGAGTGCTCATCGAGTGCGGCATCCTCCCGCAGATAACCCTCGGGGAGAGATGCATGATCAAAAGTGAGAAGAAGAAGATCAGGATCTATATGGGCATCTGCACTGCTATCAAGTATCCACTCAATGCACCAGGCTGCATCATCATCGGAAGTGTAAGTCTCGGCAATCTGGAAACAGGAGAAGGTACTAGTCAACACCGCAGAAGCTGGCAAAGTGTCTGCAGCTGATCCTCGCTCTGCGGCTATGCTGGCTGTCAGCTGGTCCTCAGGAAGTGTATCTGTCTCAACAAAGTGGAGGACAAAAGGCTCGAAGACGGGACTCTCTATGTCAGTACTCTCAAAGTGGTGTCCCTCATCGAGCTGTGGCTGCTGGGCTGAGTCCTGGTAGCTGTCTGCCTCCAAGAAGTGTCTCTGCAGGAAGGTGACTGACTCCTCCGGGACTGGGAACTGAAGTAGCTGAGTCAATGGCTGTAAAAGCTGGGGCTCCTCCGGCTCCTGGAGTATCAGAAGATCTGATATCCAAGACTCGTCGACTGGGAACTCTGGGGCTGACTCGAACTCCAACTAGAAGGCCAACAGGAACTCAAGTAGACTCTGGGTCCGAACCTCTGCTATCACAGTCATCTCCTCTGTCTGTGGTGCTGTCTGCTCCAAGTCCTCGGGTTGGTGTGTAGAAGCTGACTCATCATGTAAAGTGACACAACGCATTGGTACTGCATCGTCCGCATGTGTTGTCCCGACAAAGGCATCTCGTGGAGAAGAACTCTGTGAAAGTAGCCTCGAGATGGTGTCCAGGAAGTGAATGTCGGAACTGCGGTGTGAACCGCCACATGTGGTAATCACTAGTGCAAGCTGCTCGGCGGTCATCCCCCGCATGGAGATCTCTAACAAGTCTGCCAGTGGAAGTCCGTGATCTGGAAATCTCCTCAAGAGGTCAAGAAACCTCGGCCATGCCTCATGCAATGGCTCCTGGGGGTCAACTGAAAAGTCCATGATCAAAGACCGCATAAACTCTGCTCTACGTGGGGGAAAGTATCTCTGTAGAAACTCTCGGCATAGCCCTCCCCACGTCTCTAATGTCCTCCCCAATCGTCGGTGCCATCTCATGGCTCTGTCGTGAAGCGTGAATGGGAAGGTCCTGCTCATCAGCTCCTCTGCAGTGATATCTGAATAACTCTGCGCTCTACAAAACACCTCAAATGCTGACAGGTGAAGATACGGCTCCTCGTGCGCCTCTCCTGCAAATGTCGGCAGTCGCTGGATGTAATCCAAATCCAAGACGAATGGACCAAGTGTAGAAGCTGACTGAGCTCCATGTGCTATCTGCTCCTCCATCCCTCCGGAATGGGATATGTCTGATGATCTCCACTGCTCTCTCTGGTGACTAACGGAGTGCGCTCTCAACTCAGCAACAACATCGTCCGGGTCTCGCATCTGCTCTATCTGATATCCTCGGACGTCTCGCACAGCATGCCCAGAGTAGTGAGATGAAAGGGAGGGAGGGAGCGGGAGGTTGGTCGGAGATCCGACCTCCCTAGAAGGTGGATTGGACTGATGGTCAGATAACGAAGAAAAAACCGCAAGAGTCGGCTCACAGTGAGGGGGGTCCATCATCCAGGGGAAAAGGAGAAGAGAAGAGGAAGACTGAAGGGAGGTGAGGGTGGGAAAAGCAGATGGATAGAGAAGAGGATGGGGAAGATCGAAGGGATCTCGCAATCACACAAGATGAACAAGCAAACCCCCAATTCACCTACGCACACAAAGCTGAAGACCGAAGGGATCGATCAATTATCTTGTCGATTTTATTTTAGGTGATCATCCAGTCTATCAGAGCGCTTACGTGACCTGTTGGGATACCCGATACTACTCCAACCGACTGGCCCGCACGGAAGAGTCGGTAGTCAGCTAGAAATAGCTCCGGAGGGCTCTACCTAGGGTGCGGGTCACTCTCTCACGCAAGCAAACCAAACAATGAGGGGGTTGCTCTCCCCAAGACAAATTTTTAAGGTGAATGTCTTTTAGGGTCAATAGTTTTAGCAATCCCTATTTTATGGTTTTTCTTTTTAATTTTTTTCAATAAAAACAAAGGCCTAACGAAATTTTCGGTTCTCCTGGTTATTTTATCCAAAACAGGGGGGAGAAGACGAAAAAGCCGATGCGCGATGAAATCAATGATGCATGCAAAGATAGAAAGGCGTACCTTTCCTCCAGCACTCTACATGCAAGTGATCCGCGCAGAAATGTAAAGACTGAAATAAAACTACCTAAATGGTGCAGCGGTGAAAACCGAGTCCTAGATGAGCAAGTCTACTCGCAGAACCGTCTAACTGGTCACCGACCTCCAAGCCAAAAGGTCCGGTCTTGGTCTACCCCTCCTCTTCCCGACAAATCGGGGGTAGGAGAAAGCGCTTTACGGGGCAGACTGCGGCACGTAGGCTACGAAGGAGATGAGTCAGTTATTTTTATTAATCAATTATTAGTAGGTCCAATTAATCGCACTATAGGAACAGGCTGATAATTAGGTGTGGGGATCCTACTAATTACGGCACAAGCAAGCAGAAAATCCTAAGTCTAGGGGCTCGATGAAAAACCGCGTAAACACCGGAAAAGGCAGCTAAAAATCAAAACCGCCAAAAAGCCGCGAAAAACACCTAAGGGTCCCCTGAGCACACCGGTGCTTGGCGAAACAGACCCGCTGGTCAACCAAGTCCAAAGAGTCTCTGAGTCCCTGTATTATTACAATAATAATGAAAGAAAAATAAAACCTCTCCCACTCAACTCTCTCTCGCTCTCTCCTGTGGCTCCGTACAAAAGAGAGCCGCCTCCGAGTCTCGCGGTTGCGTCGGCTTCTCGAAATCGGCTGCCTCGGTCCTCGGGCCCTCGCAAGAAAAAGACAAGTGGTCAGACCAATAATCAAATAATAATAATAATCAATGAAAATAAAATGAGGGTATATATGTAAAAATACAAAATAAAATAAACACTCAAAATCAAGCAAAAACAAAAATAAAAGAAAAGAAAATAAAACAAAATAAAAGAAAAATAAAATATAAACAAAAGTCGCGAAAAGCCGCGAGCTCTGAAAGAGCCGCGAAAAGCCGCGAAAACAAAAATAAAGTAAAAATAAAAACTACTAAGCCGTGCTCCCCGGCAACGGCGCCATTCTGATAGACCACCTGAGCGACTAAGGAAAAGGTACTAAATGGTCGTCGCAACCTCAATCACTCAGCTAGGTCAATCAAGAAAAATAGACCACCAATGAAATATCAACTCGAAAGCACGAAAGCGGTCTTGCTATTAATTTAACCTGGTATAGCGACCAAGGTCGAACACAAGGAGCACGGGTTGGCCTCTCGGCCTACGAAGTAGTCAGAAAGGAAATGAAAGAAAAGAAAAATGTATTTTTGGTGGTTTTTAATTATTTTATATTTTTTTTGGATTTTTAAGGTAGTAAGAAACTAATAAAAGCAAAGAAACAACACACTTCAACAATTTATTAAATGCATTAAAAATCAACCAAAAATTCTAACAAAAATATTTTTATGTGTTTTATAATTTTTAGTGTTTTTGGTGAATTTTTGGGATTTTTCTGATGTTTATTTAATTTTCTAAAAATCAAACAATGATTGAAAATGTAGGTACTGTCCAGCCGAGCTAAAAGGACCTAGATAAAATATCTAGAAGCCCCAAATTAGCTGGGAGGTATTTTTCCTGTATAGAAAATAAAGCAAGAAAAATTGGGCGCCTAAATTATTGTTTTTGGATTTTTGGTTTATTTATTAGAATCTTTATAAGATTTTAAGTGTTTTTCAATTTTTAGATGTTTTAAGTAATGAAAATAGCCAAAATTGGCTAGAAAATCAAACAAGCATAAACAAACAGTAAGTAATTTTTTTGTAATTTTTAAATGAATTTTAATATTTTTTTGTGATTTTTAAACCTAGACAGTAACAAAATTAGATGTTTTTGATTTTCTAAAAATATCAAATCAACACTGAAATGTCTCCAAAAATCCTCAAAAATTTTACACTATGGGAGGAGCCATGTGTCCAATTTTCGTTGGATTTGGAGGTGATTTGCTATTTTATTTAAAATAAAAAGAAAGCAACAATGCACAGGGACCTATCTGCAATTATAACTAAGTCTTGGGTCCCTGAAACAACAACCCTGGAAAGTATAGGGGTAGGAATGCAAATTACTCCCCAGGCCACGCACGATACATGTGACGCAGGCCTGGGGGGACCTAATTGCAATTCCTATTAATAAAACTACAAAGCGTAACAGGGAGAAAAGGCAGGCCCAAAGATGCAAATACACCAAAATACCACGTGTCGATGCACGTGTTCACCACTGGCAGGGGTATAAATGCAAATATGATAGAAAGAAGGGTCCACAGTGCAATTTTCACAAAAAGTAAACAACTACACTACGCATATACAGGACTAAAACTAAATGCAGAAAGTAAAGGGGGTCTAAGGACAATTTACCCCTTTTATTAATGTCGACGGTCGGATGTGTGGCGCGTGGCAGATCCAATGAACGAGAACAGTGGCGCCTTAACCCTGAGGACGCTCGGCCTGATCGAACGGGTGATAGCCCTCCACGTGGAGATCGGACGGTGCTGGTGCTCTGGAGTCTAAGCCCTCGGTAGATCGACGGAGGAGAAGAAGGCACGTGGCGATCTGACGGTGGAGGCTTGCTGGTGCCTCTTCCTCCGAGCGGTGGTCCAGATCTATCCTCGGAATGATCGGACGGTGACGCAACGCCTAAGATGGATGGATCAGATGAAAACTGGGGCGCTGAGGATGATCTGACGGTCGGCGAGGCTCCTGGAAGAACTGGCGGCCGGCGAACTTCGCCGGCCCACTGCACGCACGGTGGACCTCGCCTGATGCTCCTGAGGTGCGGGGAAGCTTCGTCGTGAAGCTCCGCACCCGATGCGCTGCTCCGATGGAAGCGAGGAACTCCAGAGAACTCCGGCGACATGGAAGAATAGGAGCTCCTGTGCTCTGAAGTCTCAACCTCCAGATGAGGTCGAATGGGCTCGAGACCTGCACAGGAAGAGAGCTGGGTCGAGGGCAAACTGCCTCGACCCGTTAGAGCGGGCGGAAGGTGAAGGATGAGGCGATATGGAGGCTCTCCGGCGAGCGGCGGAGGGTGAGAGCCGATACCCTGCTCCGGGGCGAGCCAGGGGGAGTGAAGGGTCGGAGAAGGTGGAGAGGGGTCTGGTGGACGTGGTGGCGATGTCGGATGGGTGAAAGGGTGGTCGGAGACGGCAGGCGGAGGTGGCGGAGCTACTCTACTGAAATCGGAAAAATCTAAACCTACGCTAATCTACGGGCTAAGAGGGTTACCTGGCGGGTGCAGTCGACTGGGCTGAAGCTCAGCAAGTTTCGGGGTCATTGCTTGCAAGGGGCCGTCGACTCCCTGAGGCTGGGCGCACTCGCGGTGGCGCACGGCGGTTGAACCACCGGATCAGTGGGTTCCTGGGGACTCGTGCCTCGCTTCCACTCCAAAACACGCGGCTGTCACTCGGGCATTCTGGAGGAGCTCCTTGGCGGCGAGCAGGAGGTCCAAAGATTGAAGAATGGGTCGCCGGTGACGACAATAAATATGCTAAGCGATCCGGAAAGGTGATGGTCGGGTGAGTAGCGCGGAGCTCGGATCCATCAAACCCACCCCGGGCGAGGGTCCTGGATGATGGAAGATTAATCGGGGCCCGGGGTTAAGGTCATTGGCGATCGGGTCGACTAGGAGATAAATTGAGAAAATGGGTCGGTTACCCAGATCCGCGGGGAAGAGGGTCCGCGGGGGAAGTTGACCGGGGTCAACAAACCCCCGTGGACCAATCAGGAGCAGCCAAGCATTAATTATTTGTTTATTTATTTTGAGGTAGAAAATGGTCGAATTAATAAAAACTTAAAACATGAAATATTTTTATTTTATTTTTTTCTATTTTTTAGTTATTTTTAATTAATTTTTCAAAATAAAAATAAGGTATATACATAGTAGGTTCATATATAGGTATATATACAATATATAGGTTTTTAATTTTTGATTTTTAATTGTTATTTTTATACAATTTTATTCCCATTTTATATTTTATTTATTTATATTATAAAATAAGGAATAAAAAGATATTTTTATTTTATTTTTATTATTTATATACATAGGTGAAATAAATATATGTGTGCATTTATATACATGGTATATTTACAATATATTTTTGGATTTTTATTTTTGTTGTTTTTATTTTGTTTTTGTTTTATTTTATTTTATTTATTTACACCATATAATATAGAGTATTTACAAGAATTTTGGAAATTAATTTTATTTATTTATAAGGCTAAATAAATATAAAGGTGGGTGGTCTATATACATGGTGAGTGATGTTTTTATCTTCTTTTTGATTTTTATATTTTTATCTTGATTTTGTATTTAGAAATATTTACAAATATTTACAAGCCAATTTGAGTCTATTTTTGTGAGGAAAATACTTTTATTTATTTACATAAATATTTACACACATGAGCCCCTATCTCCCTCTACTTTGGCTTTTATGCGGTCAGGCCCATGCTGAGCCCTCCCTTGGGTTAGGTTGCTCAATATTTATTCTAAATATTTCCCTCTTTTTCTTTTTAATCTTTATTCTTTTATTTTTGCACAAAAACATGCTAATTATAGGTTTTTACACAATGCATGCTTTTGGTAATTATTTCTATTTACAACTATATACATGCATTTGCAAAGGTTTTTGTAGCTAAAATATAAGAATAAAGAGTGATGAATGAGTATTCATCATTACCCTTCATCTCTATCATTCCAGGGGAATGCTCTCTTCAAAATTGGTCTCCCTCAGCCATCAGTCACCTCCACCCCATACATTCCACCCCATGCCCACACTTCTTCTTGGATTAGACCGCTCGCAAATTCTAAATATCATATAGACCCAATAAAGCGAGCGGGTCTAAGGATGGAAAGTAGAGTAACCAATTTTGATAGAGAAACGCAATATCAAGTTACAATGAACTACACACCTTTTGAACCATCACCTACTCAGGTTGACTCTCTTCCTGAGTACGACCAATTTTGCTTTGATAATTCAAGAGATATCCAAAGTCAAGGAAACAAAACTCATGACCCGACCATACTGGCTTGGAATATTCAATACTACTCTCAGATTTACATGCCAGAGTCATAGCATGTGGAGTACACTTATTCTGCACCAAGTCATGAGATATTTGAGGATGACATCATTCGGATCAACCAAAGAGCAGATGCTTTGACTAAACAAAATTGTAATGTCATCCAATCAATGAAAAATCAGGAAGAAGTAAGGACAACACCAAGTGAACCACATATCCATCATGTGACACACACTCATACACAACCACTGCTAACCTCTGAGCAACCTAATGACCGTTACACTGAAAACACCAAAAAATGAAAAAAAACTAAAAATTCAAAAAAACTAGACAATTTTGAAATGGAAGCATTTTGCAAGAGTTTGATCTTATAGCTTTCATTAATAAACGTCATAGAATATGTGCCCAATCTTAAAAGATTTGTAAAGAGTTGATTAAATCCTAGAAAGACGAGCAAGAAATGATCAAGGACTTAATTTCATATCATATATATGGCCAGTTGTTTGGTGATGAATAATAAAACTAAAAGCAACAAGGTCAAGTGGTTAACTTAGATCATGTGTGAAATTGAGGATTCCATATTCACTCATATTTGGTTAGATGAGGACTCCACGTTAAACATCCTCCCAAAGTCCATCTTTGATCAACTCAAGCTCGAACAACTAAAAAAGATTACGGTGATCATTCAACTACTAGATAGCTCTACAAAAGACCATGTGGAATTGTTTCTGTCGTCATAAACTTCAGAGGTGACAAACATAAAGTGGACTTTATTGTCCTTGACATTGAGCACTACAGAGAGTTGTTTGAGTCTCCTATCATCCTAGGAAAGTCGTTCTTAGCCTTTGCTAAGCAATTATCAATCGTGATACTCAAGACATCATGTTATCAAACTCGGAGCATAATGAACAAACCCTCAATGACAGGACCTGCTATGAGGAAATCTAATCAGCCACCGACAGTCATGACTAAGAGAAGACCACTTCACATGATCAAACCTCTCCTCATGAATCACACACACAAACCCTAGGAGAGAAAACCAGGAGACCGACTATTGGACCGACCTTCGATTCTCACTGCACCCCCACCCTACTATAGTTCCTATACGGAACCAATATACATGATCTTACGAGGAATTGGAGCATGTTTACAAGTATCATCATGATTATTTGATTGGTACAATTTTTGAGTCGGCAGTAATTCATGAAATACTCGAACCATACAAGGAGTCGACTCTTCTGCCTAAGGAAACCTCCTATGTCACCAAAACTCATGGATATCAGAAGGTGACATCTTCGTACCTAGCCATCACTCACACCGCCACTAGAAATAGGCTCGCTCAAAGTAAGGAAACTCCCATAAAATGTGTTATGACCTTACAAGAATGGATCGATTTTTACGATGATTCATCTGACGAGGAACCCATAAACGCCACATCGGTTGCTAATGATAGGGGGAAGAACTCTAACCTTCCTCCCCCCATTGCTTCACAAAGAAACAAACAGACTAAGAAAGCCAAATTTAACCTTAGAAACCTGGTGATTTCTGAAGAATTCTCGTCAAGTTCCTCATTTGGTCCTGAAGTGGTACATCAGGTAAGCGCAATCAGCACATTCGTTATCAAAGGACACCTACCTTTAGTTAACACCAGTTGGAGATCCTCTGTGTATGACTATTATTCTTCTCGGGATGACTCTGACCATGGTTGGACTTCTACATCTTCTACCTCTTTACCCCATTGCATGCCTCCATTCTATCTCCCACCACACTCCCGCAAGAAGGTTCGTCGAAAACCTCATTGACCCCCTTGTACATCCATCTCAAATCTACTCGATCTCCCACTTGTAATATCTCGATCATACTTAGGCTGACCCGGGCCTAAGTGTAGGGGGAGCGATATCATTTCGTATACATCATTTCCATTCTTTTCTTCTCACCCTCGATCACCCATTTATGCTCTTTTACTATGCTTAGGCCCTCAAAAGCCTATGTATAGGGTGGCGAGTTGAATTCCTTTTTCTTTTTCACACAACTATACTTGATATGAGTTATGTCTTCATCTCACTTTGTGTCTTGAGGACATAGCACAATCTAAGTATGGGGGTGTATACATTCTATATACTTTATACATAGCTCGTACTTTAATTATCTTCACATCAAAAAACATGTATGGGTATAAGTTATGTATATTATGTATATTATACAAATATTCTTTTATAATACATGTTTTCACTTTTTGCAAAACTTAGGGGGGTATAATAAAAAAACTCTTTTAGTGACTATTCTGAAATCTGGATTTAAAAATGACTAGCTACTTCTCATTGAGGGAACTACGATCTCCCTTAACAGATTGAGAAGCTAAAGGACAATGTGTAAGGCACCGTCGTGAAGTAATACAGGTAGTCGTTCTATGGTCCGTACTAAAACTCCATACTAGCTGAAAGAAGATGCAACTAGTCATATGAATTCGGGCCAGTCACTATGTCACTCTCTAAAAAAATAAAAAAAACTTTTTGAAATAAAATCAAATACTTTAAAAAACTAACTTAAGTTTCTATCCTAGAAACTTTCACTATCACTCAAGACTTGAGGAATAAAAGAAACTCTGGTTTATATGATCCTCTGATTTAGAGTTAACATGCCTTAGTCATTAGGGTTTGAGACATAATAATCCACACTCCCCTAAGTTTGAAAGATGTGAGCGTTATATTGCACTCTTAATCTCTGCCCTTAAAGAATATGATCAGCACATCACTTACACAAATGCATGAATGATGAGATGAGCTGAGATTTCACTTGAGGGGCTGGGACTTGAGATTTGAGTCTAGACCTGATTTGATGATGCTCGAGGATGGAATAAAGTCGATGAAATTTCATTAAACCTGAGTATCAGCAAGCCCTAGCCAGTATGAGAACAAATTCTCATGCTATATTTTGATATTGACCTATGTACCAAGGTGTGATGAAATTAATAAAATTGTTGATCAGTGTAAGCCAACTTGGTAAAAGTAGTAGAGCTAGCCTATAAAAAAATGTTGAATGAAAAAGAGCTCTCAAATACAAAGTCAAATACAAAGAGCTTCAATCAAGGGAGAGTGGTTCCAACCATTTCAAAGTATCCATTTTTACCAAAACTACTAGGACCAACTGCATCGTATAGTGATACAAATCTGGGTGTCGAAGGTATCTTAGATACTCAAAAGAGACAAACCTTGGTGTACAGATGAATCTCCATTTCATCACCTTTATTATTTCATTTTGGCATTTAAAGCTTAGCTAAATGCATTTATATAACACTATATTGCATAAAATAACCTCTATTATTTACTATGTAAATATTATATAAAATAACCTATTTAAACCATAATAAAAAAATGAAATATCATATGTATTGAATGACCCTAAACTCCGAGACCTAGGCATTATGATGACTGGGTCAACCAGGAATAAAGTAGGTGGAGATAAGGGTCAAAAATACCTCAAAACCCTAATTTTCAATTCATCAATAATTCAATTTGGGACATATTTTATTCTTTATTATTTACACTTCAAATAATAAACTTTGTACATGAAAGATGTAGATAAAAATATATAGAACAATACAAAATTTATTTCATGCAAAAATAATGCATAATGTGCCCTATACACTCAGAATAAGAAGCCAAAATCCAAACTTCATAAACATGTATCTTCTCCATATGAATTTAAAATTCATCAAAATCACTTTAATTGTATATAACTTTTAATTAGCTATTTAATGAAGGTGGTTTTATTCAAATTGGATTAAAGATGCAAAAGTTAGGTTTTGGACCCCTAGTGTACATTATACCTAAATATATTAATCATTTTATTCCTTCTATGTATTTTTATAGTTTTATATTTTTATAATTTTCTAAATATTACCTATAATAGATACATACTTAAATTACAGAAAAATCATAAAAAAATTAAATAAATTAGTATACTCAAAGACATAGATGAAATATATATACATATACCTATATGATAAATACTTATATTTATTTAAATATGCATATTACATCATAAAAATAAAATGAAAATATATTTATGTATATTAAAATAAGTTACAAATATATAAATTATGTATATAAATTAATAGAATAGAAAATAAAAATAAAATACCCAACACATAGATCAATGTACCTATATTTATACTTATAAAAGTGAGCTTCTAACAAATTAACTTGTAAAAATAAACAAAAATCATAAATTAATACTACATAAAATATTAAAGATTTTTTTGTATTTGAATAAAAATTAATAAAATCATTTACTATTTTAATTGGAATTATTAATTAAATTCCAAGCTGTATTATCTTTTTCTGTACTACGTGGACCAATAGGGGCGCGATCCGCTCTCCCCGAGGTCTACGTTTAACAGGCGTAGACCAGTATCTTCATCGATTTATCCCCTCTTCTCCTTTCATTTTTTGGGCATGGTTCCTTCTGTGATTTTGTGCCTCGGTCTACACACTTTCATGCCAGATCATTAAATTGATTCAATGATCACTAAATCAAGCACACTGTCCCATACATTGACATCATGTATATATACCTCACCTCCATCCATTATGAATTTTTAATCCTCTGCCACACATTCAAACCCTAACCCTAATCACGACCGATGCTCCTGGTGACAGCAGGAAGCTCTCCAAGGGTTCAACGAGTCAGATCAGGCTGGAATCAAGTTGATCCAAGCTCTGTCACCTTATTCGTCGTGAGCTTCGCTCCCAGACTCCCCAGGTCTGGTGAGCCTCTTTTTCCTTTGCTTTTTAGGTATCTATTAGCCTTAGGATTAATTTTATTCCTTTAGTTTGCAATTTCATCCATTCATATAGCTTAAATCTTCACCCCCGTAGTTCGTCAGAGCTCCGTTCTACTACTGTTTTCACCATGACTTCATCGTTCTGCAACCCATCTTTTGTCATCATTTCATCCCTTTTCACTTCAGGTATGCCCCGCACACCTTCTCTCCCCTGATCCTCTCTAGATAAGGAGATCAGAGCCCCCAACTCCGCTGCTCGTCGGACGCTCTCCGCCCACTTCATCTCTCACCCATTTCCACTCAAAAGGATCCTTGGACCTCATATTTTGTTCGTATTGAATAACCCTGCAGATCTGGGCGGTTAAGGACCCCTCCTCAGTCCATTTTGTCCAGGTTGAAGGTTCATGGAGCCCCTCATCTTCCTCGACCTCCGGGAACCCCTCTAATGTTTCTCGGATCTTTTTGAAGCTATCAATGGCTCCGGCCAGCTCCCAGGAAGCTCCAAACCATTTTGCAGTCTCAGAGATCGTTGGAGGAGGGAGATTACGTCAGAGGAGGCTCGCCCAGACGGGGATTCGTCCTAGTTCTTGTAGGTCCTCTCTTCACCGTGGGATCAAGAGCAGATTATTCAAGATAGCAGTAGCCGTCGGATGCAGCCACGCTTCACCGTCAGATCAACCTCAAATATCTAATCTCAGACGTTGATCATCGATCTGTTATCCGCCGTTGAGGTGTCGATGCAGGTCCAAGTGAAGAATCATTACCGTCATATATCCTTAGTAGGGGTAATTTTGCTTTATACCCCTGCCCCTTTTGTGTATTTTCTTTTAATATAAAAACATTTATCTACAGTTCAATATTTGTGTAAAATTTGTATTAAGACCCTCGAACTTTTGTTATTTACATTTCAGCACCTCACCGTGTCACCTCACGTGCTCATGCGCATGAGGAGGCAAGCATTTTGTAGAGGGACCCTTGGGTTTCCGGTATTTCATTTTAGTCTTGAAAAATCAAAATACAGTGTAATACTTTTGGATATTTTGAAAGAAGGACCTACTACTTTTTACTAATTAGAAAAATACCCCTACCATCATTTTTAATTGAATATATTTTGAGAATTTTGCACTCAGGCCCTTGTATTTTTGAATTTTGTTTCGGAATGCATAAATATTTTTTGAAAATGACATCTAGGTCCCTACCATAACATTGAGTTTTATTTCTTGTATTTTATTTATTAAAAATATCATATGGCATCCGAAAATTATTGGAATTTTATTTTAGGTGTATGTTATATTATTAAATCATATATATTTTCTACATGATAAAGTAAATATCTTTGTATATTTTAAAAATTCAAAAACCTTGCTTTTAATTCCTGTTTGTAGTTAAAAATATAAAAAATAAAATCATTTTGAAAAATTTCAAAAAAAAATAGGTATTATTTATTATTATATTTTATAAATGCATACCAAAATCCCTAAAAATAATGAAAGAAAATAACTAAAAATAAAATATTTCCAAAATCCTTATAAAAATTTTAAAAATTATCTAAAATTCCGAAAATATTTACTTATATTATAAATTTTATTTATTTATCTATTAAATGTTAAAAATATGTTTGGAGAATTTCGAGTTTTTAGCTATTTTTGAAATAAAAACAACCTAGCCTATTAATTTAAGCCAATTTTTTCCTATTTTAATTTAGTTAGAAATTTAAAAAATAGAAAAAATAAAGATAAAAATCACAAAAATATTAAAAAGAAAAGAAGAATTTATTTTGGGTATTTTTAGTATTTATAGGTATATTTATAAATATACTAGTCTATATTGTATGTTTATACCGATATTTACTTATTTTATAACTATTATTATTGTAATTCTTAAAAACCACCAAAAATATTTTTAATACCCTTAAAAAGTAAAAAGGATTGTACATGGGGCATTTTTCTGATTTCCTCATTTTTTATATATTTGTCTCCTATATATGTCTATTTTCTTATATATATAATATATATAGTACATTTATATTGTCTATATTTATTAAAAATAAAATTGAAAATCAGAAAATATAAAAATATAAAAACTATAAAATTAAAATAAAAATTATATAAATTAGAAATTCTAAAAAAATAAACAATGGAAAATCCACTAAAAATAAAATTTCCTATAAAAACACCAAAATAATCATTGTCTTTTTTTGCCAAATTTTGCTGTCCATTTCCCTTGCTCACTATGTTCGACCTCTACGTATTTGCACTATATACACATTTTATAGAGTCATAATAAATTTTAATTCCACGTTTCTACTTTGCATTGCTTTATTTATTGATTGATTAATTGTTGTTCGAATTCAAGGTTCTTGTGGGTCGTCTCAACGACTGCGTTCCTACCTTCTATAGAACACAAGATCCACATAAATCTCAGTACAACATGTACTCCTAGGAAAACAAGTGTAGACGACTCCGAGATCTTTTGATGGACACACTGATCAACACCAAAAATATTTGTGCTGAGTAATAAGGCACTTGAGAGAATCCTTGTTCCAATGGGAGGGAGAGAAGAAAATACACAAACCTATACCCTCCATCATCTGGCCTTCCATATATCCTTTCAAGTCTAACAAACTATGGATACGGTAGATTGAATGCAAGAACTATTTAATTCCCTAGTGTTGAGAACTAGTTCTTGAGGATAGTTTCTTAGATCAGGACTTTGGGTGACATTTCAACTCGACTCTCATGATTGCAGCATACACTATATGTCATATCTCTTATGTTATATGTATAAATATGGAGTCCAATAATAAGAGAAGTTGAATTCCTTTTGACTACAACTTGCTTTAACTTAGGATTTTTAGGACCACTGAACCCAAAGATCCTTAATGAGACAAGCCTTGAAATTTGTGCATGCACAGTCAGGGATTCAACCTTCTAACTCATTAAAAATTGCTTGGGGACAGGCAAAGATCTAAGTATAGGGGTGTGATGAATCTATGATTCATATACTTTATATGGAGATTTTAGTATAATCCCACTAATAAATCATTAATTAAATCCACTAATATCAATTTGTTAACATTTACTAATTGTTCAAAAATTAGGGTTAAAATCTGTCATTAAATAACCACTGTTTTTGACCTTATTTGGCTTATTCTTTATGTACAAAAATAAATTATTTAAACCTAATTATTTTTATATTATATTAATTCATTAACTAACTTACTTGGCATAAAGAATCAAAACTCATAAAAATTAGAAATCTAGAAGAACATACAAAGTCTGACTTTGTATATTTTGTACATGTTTTCTCTTTACTGGTTTTATTTTATAATTTTTTAACCTAGAAAAAATCCATAAAAAATATATTAATTATCTATATGTTTTATATAAATTAGTTCACTAATTAAAATCAAATTAAAAAGATAAAAAAATCACAAATAACAAAAGATAGTATTTTATTATCTATAGAGTACCTTTAAAAATACTTTTTTGTACATATGACCTCTTTTGATTTTGGGTTCTTCACAAAAGTTGTAGATCTCATCGAGACGAATATTATGTTGACTACTTTTTCATTTGACCTCATTTTCTATTTTTTATTTTTCTTTGAATTTTGTTTTTTTTTCATTTTTCTTGGAGTGACACGTGTTACCCAACTTTTATTCCTTATTATTATTATATTATTTTGTTTTATTTAATTTTTGTATTTTATTTTACTTTTATTTTTTTAATCATCAACTTTATTTATTTATTTATTTATTATTTATTTATTTTACTTTATTTAATGTTTAGTTTTACTTTTTTCATTTTCTCTCTTTCTTTTTCTTTCCTCTCTCGTCTCCTCTCTCTCTCCTCTCCTCTCTTCTCTTCTCATCTCTCACTCTCTCTCTCTCTCTCTCCACTTCCCCTCTCCAGGGCACGTGACCCCTCCCTTTCCTTCTCTCTCTCCCCTGGCACGTGCACGACACGTATCGTCTCCTCCCTCTGACCACATGTGCTGCGCACGTGCCTCCTTTTCTCTCCATCCATTGCACACCCACTATCTGATCTCCTACCGACCGTTGACGTTCCCCTCCTCCTGCAATGCCCACGACCGTCATCCATCTCCTCCAGTGTAATGCCTCGAGCCATGCCTCCTATAAAGCCTAAACCCCCTGACTGCCATCTCCAATGGCCAAGATCGATCATCGAGAGAGAGAGAGAGAGTTGCATGGCTGGCCGATGACAACGGTCACCATCTTCGATGATGACCTCTCGCACAACGCGATCCATGGTTCTTCACTGTGATCTGGTGACCCCTCTACCTGCCAAACTTCGTCGTGTTTGACCACGACTCAATGCGACCACATGGAGCGAGATTTTGCTCCTCCGTATTCCAGGCAACCTCCCTTTCCCTATTCTCTGCTCCACCCTCATTTCCTCTCCTAAATCGCAACTCAAAAATCTATCATCATTGATGATCACTCCACTAGCCTCCACCACTACCTCGGAGCCCACAACCCCTCCACTACCTTTGCCGCTCCGCCTCATCGAACAACCCCCCACCATCAATGACAACCACTCCGTCACCATCACGCACCTCGGTCCGCTCACCATCAACCACCTTTGCATCACCTTTTTGCTACACACAACCATTCCCTCTCCCCCTACAACCTTTCACTAACGCTCCGCCTCGCCACCGAGCTGCACCTTCGGTCGCAGCACCCCGCTCGCCACTTTACTGCAAGTGGAATCCTAGCTCCGTCTCGCCTACCTTTCACCGAGTCGCATTCTGCCACCCCTTGGGCTCCTGCCTCATCAATGTCAATAGCCCTACTGCCCTCCAGGCAGAAGCCCCGATGCCATCGATCGTTGGAGCTCCTGGGCATGTGTCGTCTAGTCAACCTCCGTCGCCATCGATCGCCTGAGCCTCCATCGTCCACACCAATGTCATCGCCCCTCACCTCCCCTTTCATGTGTGCGGCATGTGATAATGAGAAATATTTACATGAATCCCCTACATATCTAGGATATAGTAAAGAAGCCCCTACCACCCGCCGACTTCAGTAGCACGCGTACGATACGTGGCTTACTAGGAAAATTACACCCAACCCCCTAACATTCCTGAAAATTATGAAGACAACCCTACCTCTAAAAATCACGTGAGATGCACCATGCTTGGACAAATTGCATAAAAGCTCAAGGTTCTTTTAATTATTACATATAATTCCTCCAGTGACCTTTTTTAAAAGAAACTATTTATTTTTATTGCATTTTAGTCCCCAAAACTTCATTTCATCATATCTTTCTCGTCTTTTATCCATTTTTGTGCATAATATGTTATTTTGAAGCTTGTTCCATGTTATATCAGGTTATATATTACGAACAGATCATAATCTCTTTTATGATGATTATTATTTGAAAAGACTAATGATCTATGTAGGCTGAATTTTGATGTATTTTGTGCCATATTTATCTTGAGAAAATTCAACTTAATCTGCATGGACTCGATTGACGAGATTTCAATTTGATCAATTCTCTTGTGATTATTGTTGATTATTTCTTTAGAATTAATCTTTGCAGGGCAAATATATGATTATTTTTTATGACTAAACTCTCTAATCTACTATGTTGAGGTTTGATTTATAATTATCTCTCTTGGAATATCTTTGAGATATGTGATAATTAGGGGTTTAATCGAGTTCAATTGAGGAAGATTTATCATTAATTCCCTGACATTGTATGTAATGAAAATTCATTTTATTTGAGGATTAAATTATAAGGAATTTTGAGGTCATCTCTTCTTGAGGATTATTTTTGATCTCTTCATTTGTAGTATCATTATTTATTGATTAATCTTTTGGCCCGCAACCTGAAAATAAGTTGATAAATATTTCTTGAAATTATCTCTTTATATTTGTGAGTTCATTTACATATTAATTTATCATTTTAGTTTAGAATTTAATATAAACTTAACCACAGATCCAATGCTTCATTATTCCCTTTATTTTGCTTGTATTACACTTCTTTTATCATTTCTTTTATCTTTCACTTTATTTCCTAACAAAGGAATTAATATAACAATTAGTTTATTGATAAAAAATGATTTAGAACCATGTAACTAGAAATAAATCGTTTCCTTTGTTCAACCTTGGTATACTTACCAAGTAAAAATATTCCACGAAAATCAAGATTTGTGGTTTTTGTTTATCTAATTTCAGCCTCCTATACTACAATTATCAACTATTAAAGAGGTGGATTTTACGTTCATCATCCATATGTCTCCCCTTCCAGATCATTTTCACTCCCTTCACAACCTATCATTGATTGACTCCGATCTACCGCCATTGAAGGATCGCTCGTGCTTTTTCTTCTTCTTGTTGTTGTTTGAATCTTCGAGCATGAGATGAGATGGAGTTTACAAGTCACAGGTGAACTTTGGTCATCCGGGGAACATTGATTGAATTTGAATTGAGGAATATATCCGGAAGCTCTCACTTAGAATCACATCAAAACAAAGATCGAGTCCGCGATCTAGCACATGGAACCTTCACGAGTAGTCTTCATATGCAAGTATAATCCATTTGAGTTGCTTGTTTTGACATTAACATTTGGTTTGATTGCAGCATATTCATGTCACTGGAGATCAAAATCTATCGTACCATTCGAGATTTGAACGCCCTCATCTGGAGTGCACAAACTGCATGATTGAGAGCATCCATCACCTAATCTCCCCCGTTTGCAGTTAGATGCAAACAAGCATCAGCGAGTCGGTCTAAATTGAATCGCAAGGTCGAGCACCATTAAGATCTGATCAGATCTAATTGAAGATAGCATCGAGTCAATTCAAAGAGGATCATGATAGGCCAATGATCAAAGGCATCGGTGAGCAGCTCCAATCGGGATTGAGCCTGAAAACCTCCGCTTGTAGGAGCATGAATTGGAAAAGAACATCCCCATTCTCCAGATTCAATTCCAGCCATTGATCATCTGCGGATCAACATTCCATATCGATCTAATCGCCCCACCTCTCAAACCAAAAGGACCCTCACGTGCACTTCACGTGTGGGAGATATTTTGGGGGCATTTTATGCTTGTGCCACAAACATTTGTGGATTTTGCAAACAAGTCTCAAACTGAGAGAACTCACGTGATCAACATGTGAACATGTAGATTTTACGAATTTTAAATTATATTTATTACATACTCTGAACAGGTCCCTGATAGGTTGCCCCATGTGACCACGCTCGTGGATTACTTTGATTTTTGCGTGAGATACACCTTAATTTCCTTTATTTCACACGTACCCCAAAACTTTCTATTAATTGCAATCACACCCTTATCTAGCATACTAAATAATTAATAGTATAAATATGCCTTAAGTAATATACTCAATATAAAAAACAAATAAAAATATTATTAAATACACACTATACTACTCTATAAAGTATAATTTGAGTTTTGAAATTAAATATATTTTATATTTTCCTTAAATAAAAGATAAATACAAAAATATAAACAAACCTCTAAAATAAATAAAAATTACAAATACACATATAAAATTTCATAAAAATTACTTTAGATATGTTTTACTATATTCTATATAGAAAATCAAAAACAAAATAAAAATCAAATATTAAAACCCTAAAAAATCTAAAGATACACTAAAACTTATAAAAAAGTCATATCTAATTCATAACAATGCAAAATACGTGTAATACCTTATTTTAAAGGTATTTTTACATTCTATAGTATGAAAAGAAAATCCAGAACTTTTCTTACTATGTAATATTTTAAATTTCAAAATAATGTCTCATTTTGTATAAATATATTTTTTACATTTTTAAAATCAATTATAAACCCAAGAAAATTCTAAAAAAAATCCTAAACATAACTAAAAACAATTAAACCAAAATAAAACATAAAAATATTAAAAGACAAATGCAAATGCAAAATATAAAATCAATACCTATACTTCTTACATATAGGTATATAAAACACCTCTAAAAAATACAGAACTAAACAAATTTAAAATTGTAAAATCAAAAAAATTCAGAAATCCTTAGATACTTAGATCATTTTACTTTCTACCTTAGTCTCTACAGTTGGCCTCCCTGAGTTTGACACTCATGTACTTACCATATACATAAGTTTAGTAGTATAAATAAAAATTGCACAAATCTTTTTCTGGTAATTTCATCTGATCGATACATCAATACTATTCTATCGTTTTAGAGTAGTAGATCAGGTGATATTTCAAAAGTCAACAACCAACAAGCTACTAACTTGTATTTGTCTTCGAAGGTGCACTAAAGAATGGGTGGATAATTCTTTATATAATAATAAATAACTCAAAATATCTGTTGAGCATTCATAAATCAAAAGCATAAATGACAACCATAATACGATCCTTATTACACAGAGATATATATAAGTTCACCTTACACAAAGGCTATATCATGTGCTTAAGGCCTACTCAAGGCTTACAGACTCTCATCAACATAATTCCTTATGGTGTAGTCGAAATCATATTACAAACATACACCTTACCATATTATCTTATAAACAAGGAGAAAGCTTTTCACAGATAATTTCTTGAGTAACGTAACAATATTAATGAAGTATCCTTTTTTTAGGAAGAAAGGTCCTCACAGAAAACACTATCTAGCCAATAATAATCATAGTGCAAAACCTATTAAATCCTTCAAAGCATGAATTGATAAAATAGAATGCAAACCAAATAAATCGGTGTGGAAAGATGAAGTCAAAGCTTTAGACAACATTGAGATGTAGAGCCCGGCATAAAGTTTCACAACAACACTTTTTGGTTATGAAACTTGCAAATAAATAACTTGAAGATTGAGTGTGTTGGTGTATATATTTACAATGGACAAGGGGTCCATAGGTGTAGAGAGGAGGGCTAAAGATAGAAAAAGTTCTTAATAAGGGAACCTTAAGTGACTACTTAAACTTGGTTGTTCATAGTTAATGTACTACTAAAAATCAAAGTGCGTGTGCTAGTGCATTATGAATAGTCAAATATAGCAAAATGAAGAGACTATAATTTTCAGCATATGACAACAAGTGTAACAGTGCAAAGTGAAGATGTACCGGGGTAGTATTAGACGACTTGTAGGTCAAGAAATCAAGGAAAGGTGTGACGACAAGGTCCCCTTCCACCATTTGACCACCTCCTTCCCTCACTATCAAGCCATCATCTTCACCATCCCCCTCATCACCTTGACAAAACAACTCCTTTCCTCGGTGGCAATCCTCTTATGTCGACCTCCAACTAATCCTCCTCCTCCATCGCCCCCTCTGCCAACAATGCATTCTATCCTCTCAACTTAGTTTAAGTTGTCCCTGAGCTTGCAGTATCCACGTATTGTTCATTTCCTTTAAAAAATTAGAAACTTTTACTCCTACAACATGCTTTCCTACCCACCTGCATCACGCCATGCAATCCCCTTCATAGCATACCGTTAGGCACCCTTGGATCATCACATCTTGTAGTAACACTCCACCTTGATCCAACTTGCCCATTACCTTATCCCAATGACGAGGACTACCCATCCTGACCATCTCCTCAGTTCGTCCCTTCCCTTCCATCGTTGTTGACACCTCTTCAACACCCACCTCATCTCCCTCTAAATTCCTGTCTTAGGAGCCTCTTGGCATTTGTCTCTTTCGTTGTTTGGATGCGGGATAAACCCGAGATAAAACTATGTTATCTCATGGTAAGCTATCCCATAATAAAATAGTCAAATCACAATTACAACATCCATTATATCTCTTTCTGCAGTCTCCATTCCTTTCTCATCCTTCAAACCAGCTAAACAAGGATGAGAGACAAACCCATTTATCATTTATCCCTCATCTGAATGCTCATGTAATTTGTTGTTTATTGCACAATACAACACTACTACATACGAGAAATCATTAAGAACAAACAGAGAACAACGCTATTCATTCTATTGTTCTATTCCTCTTAAGGAGGATTGTCAAAGTCTTGGACTCCCTTTATGTAAGTATGAAAAGTATTACGCGAAAATCAAAGACATTAATTTTCAAACCCAACTTGGAAAGCAGCTCATCATTAAGAAAAAAACCCATAATTTCTGAACGCTTTGTCTTGAAAGTCGTGATTATAGAGGGAGTATAGAGGGATCGGATTGTCTGCTGTAATACATCAAGTTTGGCATTACAATAGATTGTCCGATAGAGATCGGGCAATCCTCCTAAAGGGCCGGGGATAGTCAGTCCTTCAAGAGGACCGTCCGATCCTCATCGAACGGTCCCGTGTAATACAACACATGTTGTATTTATGTTAGAGCTCACGAGTATAGAGTTCTTCTCGTCTTTTTAAAACGGAAGGAAAAAACGAGTGGATGAGGCGTACATGACAAATCATTGTTAATTGAGGAATAAGGACAGCACCTCCATTCGTGATTTTAAATCGACGTTAGAAAGAGAAACCACCAATTAGAAAAGCTCGTCGGGGAATTCATGCATTTTATCTGTCATTGTATCCATCAATGTATTGTACGATGGATATAGACATATACTTTCAAAATCATCGACAGATCTCTGTACATCTCCTAATTTACCTATCACCTTCTCCAGGAAATTTCGCTGTTCTGACCTCTTATCAGGCAGGCATGCACAGAGTCATTATGGCCACTCATATTATCATATTACATCATCACAGTTTGTGAGACTCCAACCGGAATCAATTTTGGAATAACTACCACTACAAGGAAAATGAGTTATATATTAACATAGAAATATGGTTACGGAAACCTGTGATCACGATAATTCTATACTCACTAGTTTCCGTAGCTACAATTCCGTGATCAAAACCTTCAAAAATATAAAGAGGACATTCATGACAGAGCTGCGGTCACGGCAACTTTTGTAGTTACTTGTTGCGGTCACATCATATTCATGATTAGAGAACTCTAATGACGAGTCTTGTAGCTGTGGCTACAAGAAATTGGACCTAAGGCAATGCATAATTTCAATATTCATTGCCATATCTTTCGATGTTCAAGATATAACAACGAATACTATTCGTTGCCAAATCATCTTTTCCACATGCAATTAACAACGAATATCATATTCGTTGTTAAAGGCTAATATAACGACGATTTTTTCGTTGAATTATTTGTTAAAATTCACACTAATCGTTGTCAAATTTAGCAACGATTAAAAGAAAACAGCAACGAATAATCGTTGTTATATGATTCGTTGCGAGGAATATAGCAATGAATACCATTAGATCAAACTCATAACGGCCAAAGTACACGTTCTCCACTGAGGGCCAAAGCTTTTCCTTGCTTCTTTCAGGCCAAGTCCACCCTTTATAAGTCGCGAGGTCCGCCCAGATTGTGAGTACTTCATTGCGAATTTAAAGAAGTAAGCAACGGATAATTATTCGTTGTCATATATCTAACTACGGAAGATATGACAATGAATATTAAATTATCCATTACCTTAGGTAACTTTTCTTGTAACTACATGCCACGAAATATGGTGGCCAAAGCCAATTCTGTGGCCATAATCTCCAGATCTTTGGGCACAATTCTAAAGCCAAAACTCATTTCCCTTATAGTTATGCATTAGCCCGTCGAGAATTATACAACATGTAGTCCAAGGGCAAGTTTGAACATGAGAGCTTGTGATCAGTATTGATGATGCAATGTTAAAGAATATATTTAAAATATATAGTATGTGTAGTTGGTATATTAGAATATTATCGTCATATAATGCCATATATGGGATAATGAACAAATATGCTTACGCATGTCGTGATAAATAAACAAAAGGTGGGGAATAAAGTCATGTCACCTTCATATCAATTAAAATCTGCATTAGAAAGATGGGTTTATTATGAGTCCCTCTTGGTGAGGGGATAAGAGTGAGAAAATTTGGAAATTCAAAAAAAAATTAAGGAGACTATGTGGAATAAGCTTGTTCCGATACAAAAATAGGTTTGGTCTATTTCATCACTCAAAGACAAATTCTACCTATTAAACTAGAATTAAAATTCACTCCATCTTATCTTTTAACCCTCCAAAATTTACAACATTTTACAGTAAAAAATGGGGAAGATATTGGCACATGTTGCACATAGGGGATTATATCACAAGCAAAAAAATCAGCACGAAAACAAAACAACCACACCGAGTGCAACAATGTACGAGATTCACCCTTAACAGAGCTACGAGGTTCACCCTTAACAGAGCTACTCGTAGACAACAACCGTAGTTTTTCTTCTATGGTGGATAACTTTGGTGCTAAGGATGCAGTTATAGATCTAACTTAGGTTGGTGCAGAACGAGGAAGCGATGCCATTCGATTGTTATTGAATTGACTGCAATCTTTTTCTAAAGTGATATACTTTTTTTTATCGAGGTCAAGTGGAGATAGTTCAGCGACTGATCTAACTTAACAACTTAATTCAGAAAGAAGCTGCGTTAAAATTTTCATGCTCATTATGAGTTCAAGGTTAAGGTACTACTTTGTAAAGATTCAAAGATACCCTTGAAGGCTAGATCTGAGTAAACCGCTGAATAAAGATTATATGTAGTAGACGATGAACTGATTAATAAGCGGGAAGAACTCTAGCATCAACTAATAGTGCCCTTGCACAAATGGGTTTCCTAGAAGAAGCAGGAGCTTGTAATCCATGTGGGAGAAATAGGATGGTTGGATGCTAGATCCTAGCTTCTTCGATGGGTCTATCGGGCTCTCTCACGGCTCGCCCATTCCAAGTTAACCGTTGGGCTTTGGATTTGATGAAGGTTTGCTTCACATCGCCTTTAAAGTGGAGGGTAATGTCGTGACCCGCTCATTCCAGGTTGTTGATTGTTAGGACTCAACATGTGGTTAGCTAGTAGATCCCAAGTACCATGATCAACATCCGGATCTCAAAAATTAATTCCTTGGATGAATGGTATTTTGATCATAATAGGCTCCACAAACCTATTATGATCGAAAAGCACTCTTCTCTCGATAATAATGCAACAGTTACTAAATTAACATATTTGATACATCAGTTTGAATATATGGGATATGATTGGAAGCATCTTGAAGGCACATATGCTATAGATTAATGTTTTTGAAATAGAATCGGACACAGAACCAGAAAAATCAAAATGGTTGGATCAGGTTGAACCATGTATCAAATCGGTTCAATCGGATGATGATCACATCATTATTTAAAATCGGATTAAACCAAACCGGTGAGGGAAAAAGTGGTTGAATCAACTAATAAATGAAATGAAATAAGATGTATATAAAATATACACTTAAATATACATGGAATAGAAATAAAATAGATAGACAATATATATCTCACAGTATATAAACAATATTTTATTCATATTCACCATCAAATGTCATACATATCATATATATATATATATATGTATGTACTATTTAGGCTGGATGCTCTGTAAAATAATAGTAGTTTTAGAATATTTAAAACCTAACACATGCAAAAGTTATGGTAGATTAGTTGGTTAGGAATTTTAGATACAATACGAAAGGTCATGGTTTCAATTCCTACTACTATAATTAGTTTTTGAATAAATTAAAAAAATACGTTTCAATTTCTATTGAACCTGGTTAAACTAAGTTAAAAATAATATGTTGAACCAGCGGGTTGATTAAAATTTGAACTTTCGTACCGAACTGATTAACCGGACCACTGCATGCTCGGTTCACTGATCGAAACGATTGAACTATCCGGTCCAATTAGGTTTTCAAAACATTGTTATAGATATCTTGAACGATTTTTATTTTTCTCATTTTTAAAATCAGTTTAATTTATGACAATGAATGTTTCATGTAGTCGGCAAGATCACATGGCTATGCCCTCTTCAATTGGACATCCTCTTGGACAACACACTAAGTTATGTTTTTTTTACTATAGAAAACTAGAACCATCTCGAGAGCATATTTATTATTAATTAGAGCACGTCCACATCATTTAGCTAAGCATGAGCACTTGGAGACTCGAGTTAGATTTATCAAATTCCCAACTCACCAATATTTGATGGGATATATTCATTGTTTTATTCATAGTAGTGACATGTGGGGTTTGAATAATTCAGATGAGCCACAAAGTCTCAAATTTAATATAATTCCGGTTATTTTATGTCACTCTTCCCATTCCATTCTATCACCTCTGTGGTTTATGGTGGATAAGAAGCTAAGCCCATATCCCTTCTATTATTAATCATGGTGGAAATCGAGTTGTCCTTTTCATCGGACAATAGGGATTTTCTTTAACTTCTGATAACTTTCTTGCACATATTCTACAATCAATGTTAAAGATATGATGTGTTAAGAGTCAATTGATTTTTGGAATTTTGATTATATTCGATTAATAAAACAATCAAGCTTGTTAAAGATTCAATTGATGGAATTGATTATTTGAGTCTTATTTGATATCATATATATATGCCTATAAATAAAGAGGAGATTCTCTCAAGAAAGGAAGGCCTTAGATGTCTTGAGAGAGCTATAGAGCAAAGTTTGAGATTGTTCATTTTCTTTTCCAATATATCTATCACTTTTTCATGTCTCAAGATCATGATTTGTCATCCCAGGATTTCTATGAGCATATTTAGAGGGCATTCGATTTGGAAATACGTGGGAATAAGATGATGAATAAGAAGAATAAGGGTATATTTGGAAAAGTAGGAATAAGGATAATAAAGTGGAATACCGATATGTAAGGTGGAATAAAGAAAATGAATAGGTGTGAAATAAGTTGAAATAATGGGATGCGAATGGTAATAGCAGTACTCTTGGAAATCACATCGAAAGGGGGGGGGGGGGGGGGATTGACCCCTTATTTTAATGCTTATTCTCCAAACGAACATGGCCTTAGAGTGGTTGCTCATGTTAGTGTAGATATAACAACTCTTCTATCACAGGGAGTCTTTTATAGTAGATCACGAGAAGTAATCAATACAACTCCCCTGGTTTATTGGCTTATTCCCTTATGCACTACAAAATAAGTGGTAGTTCTGTTTGGTGTTTGCCTTAGATAGAATTTCGTAACATGTTAGGCATGGAAATACCTCTTGGATTGTAAAATAAATGTCACAATTAATGAATAATTATTGTAAATAATAATCACCATAACGTATACAAACCATTCCACAAAGTAAATGAAACCACACACAAGTAGTTTATGTGGAAATCCCTTTGGGTAAAAATCACAAACCGTATCTTTACTTTCGATTTCCGAAAGACCTTCTCGATCAACTAATCCACTGAATAAAAAAAATCCAGTCCATAACTTTATTGCTTATGATAAAACTTCAGTAAACACACCTGAAAAGGCGTGAATCACATAGTGGTGTACACTATGCGAGCACGTGTGGTCGCCCACGCGTGGGCGAGCATGTAGACAACACATGTGCTCGTCTGGCCTCCTCGTCTACTTGAATTTTGCGATGTTGGGCTGCGCAATGCATCTTGAATTGTGGGCAAGCACTTGTAGGGCATCAGACAAGCATGTAAGTGTACTCGCCATCACCTGTTAACATAACAAAATTCTCGTCCAGGAAGGTCATTGTTGTGTTTTCTCCCCACCAAAACCCCTTTTCGGCGATCCTTGGCGAGGTTCCACCATCACCAACGAGCTTCCATTGCATCTCTCTTGCCAACTCTCTCCATCCTTGAGGTATTTCAACCTTTCCTCTCTCTCTTTTTGTTTTTGTTGCATATATATGAAGAAAGTATGGTTTAGGGTTTTTTGATTTCAGATGAATTTTCTCCCAATGTATTGTTGATTATAGTTCATAGCATGTCTTTTGATTATGTAATAATTAGTTAGATAACAATATATATTTGATTTGATGGTGGATTAGTATTGTTTATGCAAAATCAGTTTGTATATAAGATGTATTATGAAATTCCTGAACATAGGTATTTCTTATAGTCAAGTTGTATAGATTGTTTATGATGAAAAGGAAGGTATATAAATGTTATGGTGGACTTTTTGTAATGTGAAGTTGTATAAATGAGAATATAAATGTTAGATTTTCATTATGTAATTGTAGTATTTATATAAGATATATTGTATATAAGATGTATGATGAAATGACTAGACATGTCCGTCGTTTATATTTAACATGTATGGACTAGGGATGAGCATCGGGTCAAGTTAGGCAGGGCCCAACTCAGTCCAACCTGAGTCCGGTTCAATCTGCGAGCCCGCGGGCTGGGCTCAGGCCCAGGCTTTTGTGGAAAGTCTAGCCCAAGCCTGAAGCTGGACAAGTACTTGGGTCGGGCTTGAGTCGAGCTGGTACTATCTTAAAAATTCAAATTCATCAAACTCCTCTCGTTAAATAAGCACACGATACAACTCAAGTGCAAGCAGGTGAATGGAGAATCAACTAGTAGAAGAGGTAAATGGAGAATCAACTTGGAGAAGGGGCCAAATTTGCAGCTTTTGCACGATCAATCAAAAAGATATGAATAGAAATATTACTGAAAATGATGGACCCATGGACTTCGAGTAAAATAGTTCTATGCCAAATCGCTGAAGTTGTGTCTCGCCTTGCAGTTTTTGTTCCATCAAACTTGAGATGTTAAGAAAATGATAACAAGGATAATCTCATGGTGAATGTGTGGAGCCTTAAGTATACCCTGACATTGCTATTGCAGAGACGGGGAAACGGCTAAAGAGTACAATGTACTTAAATACCTCCAAGAATTTAAGGGATTGTTTGGTTGCTTGGTTACCTGAGGGTAACATGGCATGCTCATTACTCTATCATTCTTGTGTCGGAATTAGTTGTATCGGCCATACAATTTCTTTGTTATAATATTTTTAGCCATGTTCAAATAAAAAAATTTGTATAAAAACATATTATAATCATTAAAAAGTTAGTATAAACATATAATCAATATCACATCACATCATACTTATCATTCCATTCCTCCTAACCATCTAAATAGCTACTATTCATGAGTGGCTACTTTTGGGAAATCGAGGGGTTCCCATAACCTATCCTACAAAGGATAACTAACAACGGAATGCTCCCCACACGGGAATCAAGAAAAAAAAAAGAGCACAATAATCAAGCAACCACAGAGAGACGAGAAATTTTACATGGGAAACCCCCCCTCCATGTGAGAGAGGGGAAAAACCCATAGGGCATGACGACCTGCAACAAAATCCACTAGGCTAGAAAAATGAGAGGGCACAATGTCTTCTCAGTTTTGTTTCCCAATAAAACTGAGGCTCAGATATAAGAATAAATCAGATAGCTATCACATTGTACTGGAGAACATGATACCGTTGCTTCTCCTTGTCACACGATGCCCCTTCCCTAGAACGGAGCTCTCTGGCGGCTGCTCCTCGTGCCTCTGGCGTAGACGCTCCTCGCGGATGCGACTTCTCTTCGTGCCCTTGCGAGTTAACTTTTCATGCCTTGTGCAAACTTGTTCCTCACGCCTTGCGTGGGTTACTTCTCTCCTTATTTGGGGAGAGAAAACTAAGAGTGAAGAGAGGAGAGATGCTTGAGTTGGAATGATCCCCAATGTCATGCATGGGGCCTTGTTTATACCACTCTTGTCTCCTCTCTCTCTCTCTCTCTCTCTCTCTCCTCCTAGTCCTATTTGTAATAGGAAACATAAGTCCTAGTCCTATTACAAATAGGACCCCAAGGGGATACTTGTTCAACAACCTCCCTCCACTTTTTTTTTGTTTTTGGGAACGGATAATAACCAACAACCTCCCCCTCCATTCTTAATGGGGAGTTATCTCCAAGAAGATGATCATTAAGAGGTGACACCGCTCAACTCTCTACAGAGTTGTAGCTTGTCACGAGTCACGACCTTCGTTAGCATATCTGATGGATTTTTGTCTGTGTGGACCTTCTTCAGAATGAGATGCTTCTTGTCAATAACATCTCCCAGCCAATGATATCACACATCTATATACTTTGTGCAAGCATGGTGCATCGTGCTCTTGCTCATATCAATGGCGCTCTAACTATCACAGAAGATAATCGGCTCACTGTCTTCGCATCCAAGTTCACCAAGAAATCGTTGCAAGCACAACACTTCTTTCCTTGCTTCTATTGCTGCAATGTACTCGGCTTCAGTCATTGAGAGTGCAATGCACTTCTGCAACTTGGACTGCCCCAAAATCGCTCCCCCTGTAAAAGTGAATGTATCCGGAAGTCGATTTCCTCTGATCCACATCTCCTATCATATCAGCATCTGTGTGTCCACATGGTTTGGGATCTGACCTCCCAAACATCTGAGGTCCCTCGCAAGTATCTCAGAATCCATTTCACAGCTTCCTAGTGACCCCTCCCTGGATTCAATATGAATCTGCTCACTACGCCCACGACATGAGTAATGTCAGGTCTGGTGCAAACCATGTCATACATAAGGCTGCCAACTACAAACTGGTAAGGAATCTTGATCATCTCAGCTTCTCCTCAGAAGTAGATGGGCATGTCTCTTTCGTCAACTTGAAATGAGAAACAAGGGACGTGCTGACAGGCTTCGCATTCTTCATGTTTAACCTCTCCAAAATACGTTCAACATACTTCTCTTGTGACAACCACAACCTGTGTTTCTTCCTGTCGCGAGTGATCTGCATCCCAAGCATGTTGCTTGCCTTGCCCAAATCCTTCATCACAAATTCCCTAGAGAGTTTCCTTTTGAGTTTTGCAATCAATCCAGAATCATGACCAACTATCGGCATGCCATCCACATAGATCAATAGGATAATGAACCTACCATTGGGAAGATTTCGAATGCACACATATGGATCTGATATAGTCCTCTTGGAGTTCTACTTCGTTATAAAGACATCAAACTTCAAGTACCACTGTCTAGGGGCTTGGTTCGAGCCATAGAGACTCTTTCTCAGTCTGCAAACTATGTGCTCTTTCTCTTTCTCCTGGTATCCCCAGGGTGCTCTATGTAGATCTCTTCATTCAGGTCACCATGAAGAAAAGCCGTCTTCACGTCCATCTGCTCTAATTAAAGGTCTAGGCTTGCAACAAGGCCTAGCACCACTCTCACAGAATTCATCTTCACAACTAGTAATAAGATCTCATCATAGTTCACACCCTCTTTTTGGTTGAATCCCTTCACAACCAATTTATCCTTGTACCTCAGTTGCTTTCAACCATCATCTGACTTCAGCTTGTAGACCCACTTGATCTTCTACGCTCTCTTGCCTACAGAAAACTCAACAAGATCATAGGTATGATTTTTCTTCATGGACAACATCTCTTCATTCATTGCATTATGCCAATGATCTCTCTCCTTATGCTCTTGCATCTCCTCAAAAGTGCATGACTCATCAAGATTAGGGAACATCATGTACTGGGAAGTAGGATAGCGGGATTATGGCCGATGTGCCCTCCCAGATCTCCTGACCTGAGGCTTTGCTACATCTGCTTCTTGGTGAGGTTGCTCCCCCTGCTCAGGATCCCCTAGACGTGCAACAACAGGGTCTGCATCTGGCTTATGTTGTTCTGGCTGGGCATCTTCTACGTTTGTATCCTATACTGGAGAAGAATCTGAGTCCTCATTGCTGTCATCATCCATAGCAATCCCATTCGAGTCACCATCACCACTATCGTCCTCAGCCATAGTCTAGTTTTCATAGAAAATCACATTTTTATTCCTGGTGATGGTCATCTTCCTTGGATCCCAAATTGGTATCCAAACTCGTGATCTCCATAGCAAACAAAAATACCGGGTACTGCCTTGTCATCAATCTTCTTCCTTTGTTCCTTTGGTATAAATGCACAAGCTTTACATCCGAATATGCTCATATGAGCATATGAGGGATCTTTCCAGACCAAATGCACTCAGGAACCTGAAAATTCAAGGTAACAAATGGAGATCGATTAATCAAGTAGTAGACGGTATGAACCGCCTCAGCCCAAAAGGCCTTGGGCAGCTTCGTTGTTTCAGCATGCAACAAACTCTTTCCATAATGGTCCTATTCATCCGTTCAGCGACACCATTGTGCTGGGGTGTGTCGGGCTTTATCCTTTCATGCCCGGTACCTTGCTCTATACAGTAGCTTTGGAAGCTGTGAGAGGTGCACTCCCCTCTATTGTTCGTGCACAAACACTTCAACACATTGCCTATCTGACACTCCACCATGGCATGAAATTTCCTGAAGCAATAAAAGACTTGATCCTTCGTCCTCAGCATATAGACCTACCTTTCCTTGATGCATCATCAATGAAGGTCGGAAAATACTTGTTTCCACCCAAAGATGCTATGTCCATGAGACCACACACATCGAAGTGAATCATCTGCAGAAGGACTTCCTTCACCTTTGATCTGGTCTTGAAAGGTGCACTCTTGTCCTTTCGAATCACACATGAATCACAAGGTGAAAATGCTATGCCAGTGTGACATGGTATCAACTCCTTCCTGCTCAAATGTTGTAAGCTCTTTTGTCTCATGTGTATGGGCCGACGATGCTAGAGATCTGATGTGTCATCCTCACTCGCATGTAGGCTGCCATCCATGACCTTCACTCGAGTCTTGTAGAGCATGCAACACAACCTGCCTCTGGCCATGATAAGAGAGTCCTTGTTGATCTTGCATCTGTTGCTGCCAAACTTCAGATGGTAGCCCTCCCTATCCAGTTGAGTTCTGGATATGAGGCTAAGCCACAAGTCAGGAACGTGTCTGACATCTTGTAGAGTCATTGTACATCCAATATCAGTCTGAACTGAGATGGTGCATGTGCCAATGATCTTGGAGTAACTGTTATTCTCCATCTCTCTCAAAATCTCCCTCTGCATAAGAAGTGAAGAACTCCCTGTGTGGAGTCACGTGGTAGGAGACGACTGTATCAAAGGCCCACTCAGGGTCATCCCATGTATGTAGACACTGCTCCTGAATAGTGAGAACCAACCGATCTTCATTGTCATCAGCTATTGCTGCAGTAACGTTCTCATTTTCGTCTTTCTTCTGATTCTTTTTTATTTATGCTTACTCTCTTTTCAAGACTCTATAGTTTCTCTTCTAGTGACTAGGTTTGTTGCAATGATGGCACTTTCCTCTGTCCTTGGACTTCTCTCCGGGTCTCTCTCGTGATTTTCCCCTACTGCTTGGCCTACCTCTTCTTTCAGTTGCGTACATATGTGAAGAAGAGGAATCTCCAGATGATCGTCATCTGATTTCTTCATTCAATATACTACTCTTTACCACAGGGATGGTCAGCTTACCATCTATAGCGGAGTTGCTCATGGTAATCACCAAGATTTCCCAACTGTCTAGAAGGGAACCCAATAGAAGAAACATCTACAGTTCATCATCTAGCACCATGTTCATGGTACTTAATTGATTGATGGGACTTTGAAACTCATTCAAATGCTCAGCATCCTTCACCCTGTCCTTGTACTTTAGATTCACCAACTTCCGAATCAAGAACGCCTTGTTGGTAGCTGTCTTTTACTCATAGAGCTCTACTAGTTTCTCCCACAGTTTCTTTGCATATGTTCCTTCTGCGACATGCTGGAATACTGATAAGTAAGCCACTTCTGGATGGTACCACTACTTTCCTATTCAGCTTCATCCAGCCACCTGCGGACATACCCTCGGACTTGGTTGTTTCTTCTTCTACCAGATCATGGAGGCCCTTGCAATACAAGATGTCCTCCATCTTGGCCTTCCATATTTGTCAGTTCATGCTCGTCAGCTTAATCATCGTGCCTTTGTCATCCTTCCACATCTCAACAATGCGAACTCTAATACCACTTGTTGGGAAATTGAGGGTTCGTTTAACCTCTCCTACAAAGGATGACTAGCAGCGAAACGTTCCCCACATGAGAATCAATAAAAATAATCGTAGCACAATAATCAAGAAACCACAGAGAGATGAGAAATTTTGCGTGGGAAAACCCTCCTCAAAATGGGAGCGGAAAACCCATGGAGTACGATGACTCACAACAAAATCAACTAGGCCAGAAAAATGAGAGGACACAATGTCGTTTCAGTTTTATTGCCCAACAAAACAGAGGCTCAATTACAAGAATAAATCATATAACTGTCACGTTGTACTTGGAGAATATGATATCGTTGCTTCTCCTCATCACGTGATGCCCCTCCTTGAGATGGACATCTCTGGCGGCTACTCCTCGTGCCTCTGGCACAGACGCTCCTCATAGATGTGACTTCTCTTCACGTCCCTGCTGGCTAACTCTTCGCGCCTTGCGTGAACTTGCTTCTCACGTCTTGCGTAGGCTACTTCTCTCATTGCTTGGGGAGAGATAACTAAGAGAGAAGAGAGGGAGAGATGCTTGAGTTTGGATGATTCCCAATGCCATGCATGGGGCCTTATCTATACTACTCTTGTCTCCTCTCTTTTCTCCTAGTTCTCTTTGTAATAGGAAACACAAGTCATACTCCTATTACAAATAGGACCCCAAGGGGATAATTGTTCAACAACCTCCCTACCCCTTTTTTCTTTGTTTTTGGAAACGGATAATAACCAACGATTACTTCAACCTAACTCACTCAGTTACCAAACATTCCCTAAGCATTCGATATTGTTGGTTGCATCAGAGTAACATTAATTTGATTTACAAGTTTCCTAAGCTAATTTATTGCTGAAAATATATGTAATTTTTAATTTTATCCATGTAGAATTATTATTACTAATGGGCTATTGCACTTATGGGCCTACAATGATCCACTCATATGAGATGTGCGCCTACTATACTCCACTCACATGTAGAGAAGATTCATGAAAATAAGCATTTAAGAGAAGATTCTAGAAAAGAGAGAGGTGGAGAAAATATCTAGATATTTCTCAACCTCCCACCAAAATATCTAGATATTTTATTTTAAATGATAAGCATGAAATAAAATTCTAGAGATCTCTTCCAAAATATCTCCACCCTCTTGGTTGGCTTATAAATACCACCTAAGAGGTCCTCATTTCACACAACACAAGAGTAGCACAACACGTTAACTACCACCATAAGAGTCCTCCTTCAAAGTCTTGTATGTCCTTCTTCCTTGTTGTAAATATTCATCTTCTTATAAAAGTTCAAGTCTTGTATGCAATTTTAAGTTTTAATGAATAGAAGTTTTTGAGTTCTCATCTACCTTGTGTATTGATCCATATTATCTTCCTCTAGTTTGCTTCTTATACACCACCAATCTTCCGCTGCCCCAACAAATTTGGTATAAGAGCATATTCATCTTTACATCCTTGTTGAAACCTTCCCTTGTCTCCATAACATGGCATCCACCTCCAACACACCTTTATTCAACTACACCCGAAGGTCTATTCCTATATTTGATGGAGAAAGTTATGATTATTGGATTCTTCAAATGAAGACTCTCTTTATCTCACAAGTCTTGTGGGATATTGTTATAGAGGGTTATGAGGAGTTAAAGATATAGATGTGATTGCTTCACTAGGTGGAGAAAAGAAGAAAGAGTTCAAGGAGAACAAGAAGAAAGAATCAAAGGCCTTTCTCTTCATCCAGGAAGGAGTAAGTAAATCAATCTTTACTCGTATTTATGGACCAATTACTTCTAAAGAAGCACGAGAGATTTTAAAAAAAACTCAAGGATCCGACAGGATAATTTCTATTAAGCTTTAATCTTTATGGAAGGATTTTGATAATCTTTTGATGAAATATGATTAAACCATACAAGGGTTCTTTTAAAAAATTCCATTATTATAAATCAAACTTGAAGTTATAGACATACAATTATTGATAAGAAAGTTGTTAAAATATTTTAAGAAATTTACCTACTAAATTTGATCATGTTGTTGCTGCTATTGAAGAATTTAAAGATCTATCTTCTCTCAATATATGAATTAATAGGGTCACTTGATGCATGCTAGGAAAGAATTAGCAGGTTCACCACTCAACCCTTGAAACAAGTATTTCAAATAAAAATGAACATTTACAAAGCTAAGAATGAAGATCATGACAAGCAAAGAAGGGGATAATATGCAAGGAGACAAGAGAATAATGGAAGACATGGATCCTATATAGGTCAAGACAATGGAAGACACAAAGAAGGATATAATCAAAGAGCTTCAGGTATAAGAAAATCTTCTTCTCATTACATTATTTGCAAGAAAGATAATCATGAATCTAAGGATTGTAGATTCCGTTGCACAAAGCGCAAGATAGCGAATTATTCTCAAAGATATTATAGTTCCAAAAAGATGAATCTAATTATATTGCAAAAGATGAGACTTCTAACCATTACTTTATTCTTACAAGAATACTAAAGAAGTATCTGAAACCATTTGATATGTCGATAGTGGTTATAGTAATCAAATGACAGGGAACAAAGATGCATTTGTGAGCCTTGAAAAATGTCATAGTTTACAAGTTAAGCGTAGAGATGAAAATTTATAAAATGTGGAAGGCAAAGGAGTTATTGCAGTACAAACAAAGAAAGGTACTTCTAAACTCATTCACGATGTTCTCTATATTCCAGTCTTAACTGAGGATATTCTAACTATTGACCAACTTATTAATAATGATCACTGATGAATACCCATTCATCACTCTTTATTCTTTTATTTTAACTACAAAACCTATGCAAAACACATGTATATTCATGTAAATAGAATAATTTACCATCTTGCATGCATTGTGTAAATATGCATATTTAGCATGTTTTTGTGCATAAATAAAAGAATAAAGAAATAAAAGAAAAAGAGGGAGATATTTAGAATAAATATAGAGCGACCTAATCCCAAGGGAGGGCTCAGCATGGGCCTGACCGCAAAAGAATCCAAGTAGAGAGAGATAGGGAAGCTCATGTGTTTGTACATACACCTATGTATAAAAAAAATATTTTCCTCTAAATAAAAATAAAAATACATTTTTGTTAATATGTATATATTTGTAAATATAAAATTAAAATAAAAATGGGAAAAATAAAATAAAAATAAAAAGAAATAAAATTCCTTCATCATTGTATATATACCACGTATATAGAACCATACATCTATTTTTTTCTCCTTATAAATAAATTATAAAAATCTAATAAAAATATTTTCAAATTCCACATTTCATGGTGTAAATAAATAAAATAAAAATCACAAAAATAAAGATAAAATCAAAAGAAATAAACTAAAATCAAATTCCCACCTTGTATATATACCATGTAAACATGTATATAAAGCTATTTATTTACTCTATGTAAATAAATAATAAAAATAAAATAAAAAAACCCTTTTATTCCAAATTTTATTCTATAAATGAATAAAATATAAAATTGGAATAATTATATAAAAATAAATAATTAAAAATCAAAAATCAAAAATTCATATTATATATACCTATATATAATAATAATATTTGGTAAATATATAATTTATATTTCAAAAAAATAAATAAAAATCACTAAAAAATTATTTAAAAATAAATAAACATTTTTTGTGTTTTAGGTTTTTTGAAATAAAGTCATTTGCTATTTTTTATTTAATTTACAAGTATTTAATAAATGGCGGGCTGTGATTGGTCCACGGGCCGCCTCCTTGCCTAGGGGTCCGTGCTTCACCAAGCCGGACCCGTCACCTTCTTCTCAGACCTGCGGGACTATTTAGCTCAACTCCGGCCGCCATTTCACGCCATCTTTGGCATTCCCCCTCGACGCCAATGAACTCCTCTTCTTCGCAAGAGTGACAGCCGCGCGAAGGAGGGTAGCAGCGAGGCCCGGGCAGTCGGGAGCCATCGATCCGGTGACTTCGTAGCTGTGCACCGCCGCGAGGTGCGCCAAACCTCGAGAATCGACGAACCCTTGAGGCCATGACCCCCGGAGCTCCCTGAGCTCCAGCACAGTCGACTTCGACCGCCAGGTAGCTCCGATAGCTCATAGGTTAGCTTAGATTTCCATTTTTAGGTTTCATCCCTTTTAGCTCCGCCGCCGTCGCCAGCCGTCTCCGTCCACCCATTTGACCATCCGACTCGACCTTCACACTCACCAGTCTCCTCTCCACCTTCTTCACCTAGCCATCCCCCTTGTCTCGCCCCGGAGCAGGTCCCTCACCCTCCTCCGTCGTCGCCTCGCCGGAGGGTGTCGCCCCGACCCATACACTCGCCCATTTCACCACTGACTTGGTCGAGGCATTTCACCCTCGTCCAAGGAGCTCGTTTGTGTTGTTTTGCAGGTCGAAGGAGGCCCATCTGAGGGTTCGAACGTTCAGCCACAATAGCTCCAGTCCTCCGCCGTCGCCGGACCACTCCGGTGGTCGCCGGCCTCATCGGAGGCATCCACTAGCTGCAGACTAGTGAGGCGAAGCTTTTCCCCACCTCAACAGCTCCAAAGGACGTCTCCACCGCGTACATTAGGCCGGCGAACTTCGCCGGTGTGGAGTTCTTGGAGATCGTCCAGCCACCGTCTGATCAACACCTCAGCTCCAGTTCTGATCTTGACCGTCCATCCACGCGAGCTTTCCATCGTCGGATCTATCAGAGGTTCGATCGTGACCGCACATCCAGCGAAGAGGCGTCAGCTATCCTCCATCGTCCCATCTCCACGTGGCATCCTCCTCGTCGTTGATCCAGCGAAAGGTTGGCACGCTTCCAGCCACCGTCGGATCATCCACGTGGCCACCCTTCCGCCGTCCCATTTAATAAGGGGTAATTGTTCTTAGGCACCTTAGTTTATTGCATTTAGTTTTTAGTCCTGTAAATATTTTATCCTGTTGTTTTTATTTTGGTCATTTTGCACATTGGACCTTCTTATTTCCTTTATTTGTATTTTCGTCCTTGCGTGTGTTGACCACAAGCATCAACACGTGAGGATCTGGGCTTTTTGCATCTTCTATCCTATAGTTTTGGAATGTTATTGATTGCATTTTTATAAATAGGATTTGCATTTAGGTCCCTCCGTGCTTAGTTCACATGCGTTACGTGTGATTTCTTGGACTTTTTGCACAAAGGGGCCCTGAGCTTTTTACACGTGTTACTGTTTGGTCCCTAAAATTTGTTTTCTTTACATCTAGGTCCCTGTGAACTAGGAGCCATTGTTTGATTTAAATAAAATAGCAAATCTAACCCAACTTGCGTGAAATTTGGACATGTGGCTCCTGCCACTGTGTAAAAATTTCCCTAATTTTTGGGTACATTTTTTAGGCTGTTTATTATTTTTAAAAATTTGAAAACAGTGGTTTTTGTGTCTGTCTGAATTAGAAAATCATAAAAAAAATAAAAACTATTTTAAAAATTTTAAAAAAATTAGGTTTTGTTAATTTTGGTGTGTTTGATTATTTGTGCATTTTTGGCTATTTTTGGATATATAAAAACCTTAAAAATTAAAAACCCTTAAAAACTTATAAAAATTCTAAACAATTATAGATAAACTAAAAAAATACAAACTTTTTTTATGAATTATCTTTGTTGTTTATATTTTTCATAAAAATTACCTCCAGGCTATGAAGGGCCCATTTGATATTTTTCATGGGACTTTGAAGCCTGGCTGGACAGATTGCTTATGTTTTTGCCTTCTTTGATTTTTAGAAACTATTATAAAAATAGGAAAATCTCAAAAATTCAATAAAAACAATAAAAAACATAAAAAGCATTAAAATATTTTTGTTTGAATTTTTAGAGCATTTTTGAGTGATTAAATAATTTGTTGAGATTGCCTTGTATTTGCCTTTTCTTATTTTCCTTTATTATTAAAAATCCAAAAAAATATAAAAATAATTAAAAATCCACCAAAAATACTTGCTTTTATTTTCTTTCATTTTTAGACTACTTCGTAGACCGCGAGGCCAACTCGTGCTCCCTGAGTCCGACCCTGGGTGCTACATCAGGCTAATCTCATAGCCAGGACCGCTATTTTGTGTTGATTGTTTTATTTCTCTATTTGGTGGTCTGATCTAAATTTTTGTTGATCGAGCCGATTTCTCGAGTGAATGAGGTCGCAACGACCTTAGCTATCTAATTTACCTTAGTCATCTCGATCGGAGAAATTTTTTAGAATAAATATTGAGCGACCTAATCCCAAGGGAGGGCTCAACATGGGCCTGACCACAAAAGAATCCAAGTAGAGAGAGATAAGGAAGCTCATGTGTTTGTTTATACACCTATGTATAAATAAAAATAGATTCCTCTAAATAAAAATAAAAATACATTTTTGTTAATATGTATATATTTGTAAATATAAAATTAAAATAAAAATTGGAAAAATAAAAGAAAAATAAAAAAAATAAAATTCCTTCATCATTGTATATATACCATGTACATAGAACCACACATCTATTTATTTTCTCCTTATAAATAAATAATAAAAATCTAATAAAAATACTTTCAAATTCCACATTTCATGATGTAAATAAATAAAATAAAAATCATAAAAATAAAGATAAAATCAAAAGTAACAAAATAAAATCAAATTCCCACCTTGTATATATACCATGTAATTATGTATATAAAGCTATTTATTTACTCTATGTAAATAAATAATAAAAATAAAATACAAATATCCTTTTATTCCAAATTTTATTCTATAAATAAATAAAATATAAAATTGGAATAATTATATAAAAATAAATAACTAAAAATCAAAAATTCATATTGTATATACCTATATATAATAATAATATTTTGTAAATACCTAATTTATATTTCAAAAAAATAAATAAAAGTCACTAAAAAATTATTTAAAAATAAATAAACATTTCTTGTGTTTTAAGTTTTTTGAGATAAAGTCATTTGCTATTTTTTATTTAATTTACAAGTATTTAATAAATGGCGGGCTGTGATTGGTCCACGGGGGATTGTTGACCCCTGGTCAACTCTCCCTCGCGGACCCCCTTCTCGCGGATCTGTGCGCCTGACCCGATTTCTCACATTTTTCCCTGCACGATCCGTCACCCACTTCCTCAAACCCCGGGCTCCAATTGTTCTCTGTGGATCCGAGACCTTCGCCCGCCTCCTTGCCTAGGGGTCCGTGCTTCACCAAGCTGTCCCCGTCACCTTCTTCTCGGACCTGCAGGACTATTTAGCTCAACTCCGGCCGCCATTTCATGCCATCTTTGGCATTCGCCCTCGACGCCAGTGAACTCCTCTTCTTCGCCAGAGTGACAGCCGCGTGGAGGAGGGTAGCAGCGAGGCCCGGGCAGCCGGGAGCCATCGATCCGGCGACTTCGTCGCCGTGCGCCGCCGCGAGGTGCGCCAAGCCTTGGGCATCGACGACATCTTGAGGCCATGACCCTCGGAGCTCCCTGAGCTCCAGCACACTCGACTTCGACCGCCAGGTAGCTCCGATAGCTCATAGGTTAGCTTAGATTTCCATTTTTAGGTTTCAGCCCTTTTAGCTCCGCCGCCGTCGCCAGCCGTCTCCGTCCACCCATTTGACCATCCGACTCGACCTTCACACTCACCAGTCTCCTCTCCGCCTTCTTCACCCAGCCATCCCCCCTGTCTCGCCCCGGAGCAGGTCCCTCACACTCCTCTGCCGTCGCCTCGCCGAAGGATGTCGCCCCGACGCATACACTCGCCCATTTCACCACTGACTTGGCCGAGGCATTTTGCCCTCGACCAAGGAGCTCGTCTGTGTTGTTTTGCAAGTCGAAGGAGGCCCATCTGAGGGTCCGAACGATCAGCCACAGCAGCTCCAGCCCTCCGCCATCACCGGACATCTTCAGTGGTCGCCGGCCTCATCAGAGGCATCCACTAGCTGCGGACCAGCGAGGCGAAGCTTTTCCCCACCTCAGCAGCTCCAGAGGACGTCTCCACCGCGTACATTAGGTTGGCGAACTTCGCCGTCATCGAGTTCTTGGAGATCGTCCAACCACCGTCCGATCAACACCTCAGCTCCAGTTCTGATCCTGACCGTCCGTCCACGCGAGCTTTCCACCATCAGATCAGGTTCGATCGTGACCGCACATCCAACGAAGATGCGTCAGCTATCCTCCATCATCCGATCTCCACATGGCGTCCTCCTCTCTATTGATCCAGCGAAGGGTTGGCACGCCTCCAACCACCGTCGGATCATCCACGTGGCCACCCTTCTGCCTTCCCTTTTAATAAGGGGTAATTGTTCTTAGGCCCCTTAGTTTATTGCATTTACTTTTTAGTCCTGTAAATATTTTATCCCGTTGTTTTTATTTTGGTTATTTTGCACATTGGACCTTCTTGTTTCCTTTATTTGCATTTTTCGTCCATGTGTGTGTTGACCACGTGCATTGACACGTGAGGATCTGGGCTTTTTGCATCTTCTATCCTATAGTTTTGGAATGTTATTGATTGCATTTTTATAAATAAGATTTGCATTTAGGTCCCTCTGTGCCTGTTTCACGTGCGTTACGCGTGATTTCTTGAACTTTTTGCACAAAGGGGCCTTGAGCTTTTTACACTATTACTGTTTGGTCCCTAAAATTTATTTTCTTTACATCTAGGTCCCTGTGAACTGGGAGCCTTTATTTGATTTAAATAAAATAGCAAATCTAACCCAAATTGCATGAAATTTGGACATGTGGCTCCTGCCACTGTGTAAAAATTTCCCTAGTTTTGGGTACATTTTTTAGGCTTTTTATTATTTTGAAAATTCAAAAACAGTGGTTTTTGTGTTTGTATGAATTAGAAAATCATAAAAAATATAAAAACTATTTTAAAAATTCTAAAAAAATTAGGTTTTGTTAATTTTAGTGTGTTTGATTTTCTGTGTATTTTTGGCTATTTTTGGATATATAAAAACCTTAAAATTTAAAAACGCTTAAAAAATATAAAAATGCTAAACAATTATAGAAAAACCAAAAAAATACAAACTCTTTTTCTGAATTATCTTTGTTGTTTATATTTTTCATAAAAATTACCTCCAGGCTGTGAAGGCCCATTTGATATTTTTCATGGGACTTTGAAGCTTGGTTGGATAGATTGCATCTGTTTTTGCCTTCTTTGATTTTTAGAAAATTTTATAAAAATTGGAAAAATCTCAAAAATTCTCCAAAACATTAAAAAACTTAAAAAGCATAAAAATATTTTTGTTTGTATTTTTGGAGTATTTTTGAGTGATTAAATAATTTGTTGAGCTTGCCTTGTATTTGCCTTTTCTTATTTTCCTTTATTATTAAAAATCTAAAAAATATAAAAAATAATTAAAAATCCACCAAAAATACTTGCTTTTATTTTCTTTTATTTTTAGACTACTTCGTAGACCGCGAGGCCAACTCGTGCTCCCTGAGTCCGACCCTGGGTGCTACATCAGGCTAATCTCATAGCCAGGACTGCTATTTTGTGTTGATTGTTTAATTTCTCTATTTGGTGGTCTGATCTGAATTTTTCTTGATCGACCGATATCTCTATCGATCCAGGTCGCAACGACCCGAGAGTGACTATTTTTTACCTTTCCCGGATTTAGTGAGACTTTTCGATCATCAGAATGGCGCCGTTGCCGGGGAGCACGGCTTAGTAGTCGATTTTTGTTTTCTCCTTTTGTTTTCTTTTGTTTTTCGTAATTTTTGCGGCTTTTCTTTCGGCCGCGACTTTTCGTGGCTTTTGTTTTTATTTTATTTTATTTTCTTTTCTTTTTCTTTTTTGTTTATTTTGTGTGTTTATTTTTATTTTTGCATATATTGCTTGTTTTATTTTATCTGCCTTATTTTATTTTCATAATAATCTGGTCTGATCACTTTGTTTTGTTTCTTGCGAGGGCCCGAGGACCGAGGCAGCTTCTTCGGAAGCCGAAGCAACCGCGGGAGTCGAAGGCGGCTTCCTTCTGTACAAAGCTGCAGGAGAGCACGAGGAACGAGCCGAAGTGCGGGAGCCGCGGAATAGCCGCAGAGTAGCGTAGTTTAGATTAGGATTATTTTTCAGCAAACTATTTATTATTGTAATAATACAGGTACCAGACTCCCAGACTTGTGGACTTTACTGGTCTGTTTCGCCGAGCACCGTTGTGCTCGGGGGACCCCATCGCTGTTTTGTTTTCTCGTTTTTCTTTTCTTTGATTTCACGCAGATTTCTGTGCTTGAGTCCCTAGACTTAGGTTTTTATTTCGTTGAGCCAGGTAGACTTAGGTCCACAGCCTTAATAAGATAATCTGTTCCTAAAGCCCGCGCTTGGATTTAGGCAAATAAACCCGTGCTTCCCGAAAATAGAAATTTCTGTTTAGGACGGTTCCCGCACTGCATTCCATATAGATTAATTTTACATTTATGCGCGGATCATAATTGCATGTAGACTGCTGGAGTCAGGTACGTCTTCTATATCATGCATGCATCATTGATTTGTCGCGCATCGGCTTTTCCGTTTTCCTCCCCCTGATTTTCTGGACTTAAGAATAAAAAGAAATCAGAAAATTCGTTAGACGATTTTTGGAAAATACATAAAAAAGAAAAACAATAAAATCGAGACTGCTAATCAAACTTGATCTAAAAGACACCTCATTTGAATATCTGTCTTGGGGAGAGTAACCCCCTCCTTGTTTGGTTTGGATGATTGAGAGAGTGACCCGCATCCTAGGCTAGAGCCATATCTGATTTCTTGACTGACTACCGGCCTTTTATTCGGGACAGTCGGTTGAGAATATTAGATTCCTATCATCTCACGTAATTGCTCTGAAAGACTGACTTGATCACCTAAAATAAAATTGACACGATAATTGACCGATCTCTTACGGTCTTCAGCTCAGTGTGCGTAGGTGAATTCGGGGTTTACTTTCTCATCTTGTGTGATTCCAGATCCTTTCTGCCTTTCCCCCATCTATCTTCTTCTCCACTCATTCTTTTCTCCCACCCACCCTCACTTCAGTCCTTTCTCTTCTTCTCCTTTATCCCCGGATGATGGATCCCCCTCACTCCTGGCCGACTCTTGCGGCTTCTTCTTCACCTTCTGACCATCAGTCCAGTCCACCTTCGAGGGAGGTCGGATCCCTGACCAACCTCCCGCTCCCTCCCTCCCATCCCTTTCTTTACTCTGAGCATGCTGCACTGGACGTCTGCGGATATCAGATCGAGCAGATGCGAGACCCGGACGATGCCATTGCTGAGTTGAGAGCGCACTTCGTTCGAGATCAGAGATAGAAGATGAGATCATCAGATAGATTCTACGCCAGATTGATGGAGGAGCAGATAGGACAGGGAGCTCAGTCAGCTTCTACACTACGTCCATTCATTCTGGATTTGGATCTTATTCAGAGACTGCCGACATTTTCAGGGGAGGCGCAAGAGGAGCCCTATCTTCACTTGTCCGAGTTCAAGGAGTTTTGCAGGGCACATATATATTCAGATATCACTGTGGAGGAGATGATGTTGAGGACCTTCCCATTCACGCTTCAGAACAGAGCCATGAGATGACACAGACGATTGGGGAGGAGATTCGCTACATGGGGAGAGCTATGCCGAGAGTTTCTACAGAGATACTTTCCCAGTGTAGAGAAGAGTTGATACGGTCTTTGATCACCGAGTTTTCAGTTGACCCCCAGGAGCCACTGCATGAGGCATGGCCAAGGTTTCTTGACCTCTTGAGGAGATTTCCTGAGCATGGACTTCCACTGCCAGACTTTATTGAGATCTCCATGCAGGGGATGACCATAGAGCAGATAACACTGGTGATTACCACATGTGGCAGTTCACACCACAGTTCCGACATTCACTTACTGGATACCATCTCGAGCTTACTTTCACAGAGATCTTCTTCACGAGATGCCGTAGTCGGGACAACACATGAGGACGTTGCAGGACTAGTGCCGTGTGTCGCATTACATGAGGATACAACTTCTACACACCAGCCCGAGGACTTGGATGAGGCAGCACCACAGACGACAGAGGAGATGACTGCGATAGTAGAGGTTCGGACCCAGAGTCTACTCGAGTTCCCGTTGATTTTCCAGCTAGAGTTCGAGTCAGCCCCAGAGTTCTCAGTTGACGAGTATAGGATATCAGATATTCTGATACTATAGGAGTCGGAGGAGCCCCCGCTTTTACAGCCATTGATTCAGTCACTTCAGTGTCCAGTCCTGGAGTAGTCAGCTTCTTTTCTGCAGAGACACTTCTCGGAGTCCGACAACTACCAAGACTCAGCCCAGCATCCACAGTTCGATATGGGACACCACTTTGAGAGACCAGACACAGATAGTCCCATATTCGAGCCTTTTGTCCTCCACATTGACGAGATAGACACACGTGCTGAAGACTAGTTGGCAGCCAGCATTGCCGCAGAGCGAGGATCAGTCACAGACACAGTGCCAGCCTCCGCGGTGTTGACCAGTACCTTCTCCTGCTTCCAGATTGCCGAGAGCCACATTTCAGATAATGACGCAGCCTGGTGCACCAAGTGGATACTTGACAGCAGCACAGATGCCCTTCTAGATCCTGATCCTCTATTTCTCACCTCTTATCTTGCATTTCTCCTCGAGGGTTATCTACGGGAGAATGCCACCTACGATGAGTACTCGGTTTCACCTTCTGAGAGTGTATCCGATCTGGCGGATCACGAAACCGAGTCTTATGATACTTCTGATTCTGAGTCATTTCACCTCGACGACCCTCGCGAGGATGAGCCCATCCTGGCGATATTTGATGATCTGTCTGATTTTTCTTCATTATATACATCGGATATCAGTTTCCTTAGAGAATCTCCTGATCTTCACTTTCCATACCTTTTTGAGACACTGATTGACGTGGAGGACTCCATGACTGATCCATCCTTCTCCACGTTTGATTTCTTCGGCTCCACACTTCCACTCCAGTCTGATCCAGAGCCGACGATTTCTTTTGTGCTACCGGATCCCGATCACATATTTCCATATCATTGGCCGGTAGTAGACACCCGCCTGATTGCATACCTGGGTGTCTTTCTTTACACTGTTGATTTCATCGCTGTTTTCATACCGAGACTGCGACGACAGGACGGCATTCGCCTTACATATGTCGTCCTGATCCTTGATACTGCTTTATCCTAGCCTTTGCGCACAGCTAGGGGCGTAAAACCTAACGCTTGTTGAGGGGCACCTCAACATTGTACCCTTTGTATATACGTGTTTCGTTTTAGTTTGATCTTTCTTTCTTTTGTTTTTGTTTTCACCCCAGATCTCGTATAGGATTATCTTTGCTATACTTAGGATATACCTCATCCTAAGTATAGGGGGGTGGAAACACCGAGTTGTTCTTCCGTTCTGTTTCATCACTTCTGTCGTTGCCTATACTTAAGGATTCTTCACCTTAAGTATAGGGGGGTGATGCCCTCCATCTTGTATATTTGTAATTTTCTTCATGTCTTTCTACCCCTGTTTTTGCTGCCTATACTTAGGGGTATTTCACCCTAATTATGGGAGGGGGGGGGGTAGACCCTTTACATTCTTCACTCGGCTTTCCCTTCGTGTACAGCCTGCTATACTTAGGATTATTTGATCCTAAGTATAGGGGGAAATGCCGAGACCCTCTTCATTTCCTATTCTTTGATTTGTCCTTGTATATAGCCTTCCTTTTCACTTCCCTACACTAAGCACGAGTTATGTCTTCTTCATCCTCTTGACTCTGAGGACATCGTTCGAGCTAAGTATATGGGGGTGTGTATATATTTCATTTATACTTTAGCCATAACTCGTACTTTGTGTGAGTGTGTTAATAAATAAAAATGGCTAAAAACCTAAATCTTAGAAATCCAAAAAAATTAAAAAATTTTCCTTGTAAATACACATTCTTTTATTGCACATACATAGCTATTGTACAAATTATTTTCGTAAAAATGTTTGTAAAAACTTTTTGTGTAAATAGTGTGTAAATATGTGCATATCAAAACTATGTATATAGTACAAAATTTTTCCAAAATGTTTTGAAAATCAAAAGTTTGTGAAAACATCATGTAAATTTGTGTAAATATTTTGCAAAACTTGCATTCATGCATACATTCATGATTTCAAAACATTTTTTAAAAATTTTGCACATGTGTAAATATTTGTAAATTGCGTCTTTGTAAATACTTGTATAGTTTTTCCTTGATTATAGTTGACATTTAAACTAGACTAGAATTAAATTGGAAAATGGAGCTTGGTTAAGATCTTAATCCACCTATTTATAAGAGGAACCTTATAGGGCTTAGTGTTGACACTTTTCAGGTCCATGGTGACTTAATTCTTTGAGTCCACTAGGCTATGATCACATGTCATCTCAATGAGCCTAGGTAGAGCACTTAACAACACACACATGACTCATATAGACAATGGCTTGACTTGGACCCACACTTTACACCGAGCTCTCTACGGATGAGGTGGTGAGGAGGCAGTCTTCCTTGACTTGGGGTAGCATATGAGGGTAGTAATTCTAGACGGAACCTCTCTTCTTCTTATAGTGAAGGAAGTGCGTATCAACTTGGTCTGGTTGCCATGAGGTCTAACGACAGGAGTTGTGGGTTGCAATAATGCTTCAAAAGAGGGATAGTCTGTTGGCTCATGAGGAAATACTCCTTATGTACATATGTTGCACCTTGTAAATATGTTATACAGATGCACTTGAAAAAAATGCAAAAAGAAAATAACTCCAAAAAAGTGGTGGGTCTGATAGAAAATGATAATCCCACCGGAGTATGTATATAGTGCAATAAGCAAAGCTTGAGACTCATGTTCCATCTTATGTAGCTTGCAGCAGGGAGACTAAGCTACACTGGTTGAGCTCCCAAGGATACATGGCTACACTGGCCATGTTCCATTATTCTTCTTCTTCCCCCTCTTCTTGAGCCGATTGAACTTGAACTTAGAAGGGAATACCCTGCTCCTCGAGGAAAGAGTGGCCAGATTAGGGTCATAGAGTTACCTTGTCGGGGAGGGTTTTCAAGTTGCTACTTATGAGGTGGAGAGCTATACCTCACTTACACTGTACAAGGAAAGATTCATGGTCTTTAGGGTTTGTGTTTGTAGACTTGTTCTGATCTGGATTGTTGAGGAGTCTTGACTATAGATTAGTGGATCTTAGAGGCTGTTAAGTTTTAAACCTAAGTCTAAATAAGGTTCCGACACATTAATAATCCAAAGATCTGATCGAGCTCCATATTTCAATTTAATGAAGGCAAGTTTAATAATCAACATTGATCCATGCATTTTCTCCTCTTTTTCTTTTTCTTCTTCTTTTTCACTTCTTTTTCAAATAAGTGTTTGCTAAGGGACTAGCAAAGTTAAGTATAGGGGGATGATGAATACCCATTCATCACTCTTTATTCTTTTATTTTAGCTACAAAACCTATGCAAAACACATGTATATTCATGTAAATAGAATAAGTTACCATCTTGCATGCATTGTTTAAATATGCATATTTAGCATGTTTTTATGCATAAATAAAAGAATAAAGAAATAAAAGAAAAAGAGAGAGATATTTAGAATAAATATTGAGCGATCTAATCCCAAGGGAGGGCTCAACATGGGCCTGATCGAAAGAATCCAAGTAGAGAGAGATAGGGAAGCTCATGTGTTTGTATATACACCTATGTATAAATAAAAATATTTTCCTCTAAATAAAAATAAAAATACATTTTTGTTAATATGTATATATTTGTAAATATAAAATTAAAATAAAAATGGGAAAAATAAAAGAAAATAAAAATAAATAAAATTCCTTCATCATTGTATATATACCATGTACGTAGAACCATACATCTATTTATTTTCTCCTTATAAATAAAAAATAAAAATATAATAAAAATATTTTTAAATTCCACATTTCATGGTGTAAATAAATAAAATAAAAATCATAAAAATAAAGATAAAATCAAAAGAAATAAAATGAAATCAAATTCCCACCTTGTATATATACCATGTAAATATGTATATAAAGCTATTTATTTACTCTATGTAAATAAACAATAAAAATAAAATAAAAATACCCTTTTATTCCAAATTTTATTCTATAAATAAAAAAATATAAAATTGGAATAATTGTATAAAAATAAATAATTAAAAATAAAAAATAAAAAATTCATATTGTATAAACCTATATGTATTAATAATATTTTGTAAATACCTAATTTATATTTCAAAAAATAAAAAAATCATTAAAAATTATTTAAAAATAAATAAACATTTTTTGTGTTTTAAGTTTTTTGAAATAAAGTCATTTGTTATTTTTTATTTAATTTACAAGTATTTAATAAATGGCAGGCTGTGATTGATCCACGGGGGATCGTTGACCCCCGGTCAACTCTCTCCCGCGGACCACCTTCTCGTGGATCTGTGCGCCTGGCCCAATTTCTCACATTTTTCCCCGCACGATCCGCCACCCACTTCCTCAAACCCCGGTCTCCAATTGTTCCCTATGGATTCGAGACCTTCGCCCGCCTCCTTGCCTAGGAGTCCGTGCTTCACCAAGCCGGACCCGTCACCTTCTTCTCGGACCTGCAGGACTATTTAGTTCAACTCCGGCTGCCATTTCATGCCATCTTTAGCATTCTCCCTCCATGCCAGTGAGCTCCTCTTCTTCGCCAGAGTGACAGCCGCGTGGAGGTGGGTAGTAGCGAGGCCCGGGCAGCCGGGTGCCATCGATCCGGCGACTTCGTCGCCGTGCACCGCCGCGAGGTGCGCCAAGCCTCGGGCATCGACGAAACCTTGAGGCCATGACCCCCGGATCTTCCTGAGCTCCAGCACAGTCGACTTCGACCGCCAGGTAGCTCTGATAGCTCATAGGTTAGCTTAGATTTCAATTTTTAGGTTTCAGGCCTTTTAGCTCCGCCGCCGTCGCCAGCCGTCTCCGTCCACCCATTTGACCATCCGACTCGACCTTCACACTCACCAGTCTCCTCTCCACCTTCTTCACCCAGCCATCCCTCCTGTCTCTCCCCGGAGCAGGTCCCTCACCCTCCTCCACCGTCGCCTCGCCGGAGGGTGTTGCCCAGACACATACACTCGCCCATTTCACCCCTGACTTGGTCAAGGCATTTTTCCCTCGACCAAGGAGCTCGTCTGTGTTGTTTTGTAGGTCAAAGGAGGCCCATCTAAGTGTCCGAACGTTCAACCACTAGAGCTCCATCCCTCCGCCGTCGCTGGACATCTCTGGTGGTCGCCGGCCTCATCGGAGGCATCCACTAGCTGTGGACCAGCGAGGCGAAGCTTTTCCCCACCTCAGCAGCTCTAGAGGACGTCTCCACCGCGTACATTAGGCCGGCGAACTTCGCCGGCGTCGAGTTCTTGGAGATCGTCCAGCCACCATCCGATCAACACCTCAGCTCCAGTTCTGATCCTGACCGTCCGTCCACGCGAGCTTTCCACCGTCGGATCAGGTTCGATCGTGACCGCACATCCAACGAAGATGCGTCAGCTATCCTCCATCGTCCGATCTCCATGTGGCGTCCTCCTCGCCGTTGATCCAGCGAAGGGTTGGCAAGCCTCCAGCCACCGTCGGATCATCCATGTGGCCACCCTTCTGCCGTCCCTTTTAATAAGGGGTAATCATTCTTAGGCCCCTTAGTTTATTGCATTTGCTTTTTAGTCCTATAAATATTTTATCCCGTTGTTTTTATTTTGGTTATTTTGCACATTAGACCTTCTTGTTTCCTTTATTTGCATTTTCATCCTTGTGTGTGTTGACCCCATGCATCGACACGTGAGGATCTGGGCTTTTTGCATCTTCTATCCTATAGTTTTGTAATGTTATTGATTGCATTTTTATAAATAGGATTTGCATTTAGGTCCCTCCGTGCCTGGTTCACATGTGTTACGCGTGATTTCTTGGACTTTTTGCATAAAGGGGCCCTGAGCTTTTTACACGTGTTGCTGTTTGGTCCCTAAAATTTGTTTTCTTTACATTTAGGTCCCTGTGAACTGGGAGCCTTTGTTTAATTTAAATAAAATAGCAAATCTAACCCAAATTGCGTGAAATTCGGATACTGGCTCCTGCCATTGTGTAAAAATTTCCCTAATTTTTGGGTATATTTTTGAGGGTCTTTATTATTTTTAAAAATTCAAAAACAGTGGTTTTTGTGTCTATCTGAATTAGAAAATCATAAAAAAATATAAAAACTATTTTGAAAATTCTAAAAAAAATAGGTTTTGTTAATTTTGATGTGTTTGATTTTCTCAGCATTTTTTGTTATTTTTGGATATATAAAAACCTTAAAAATTATAAAACCCTTAAAAGCTTATAAAAATTCTAAAAAATTATAGAAAAACCAAAAAAATACAAACTCTTTTTCTGAATTATCTTTGTTGTTTATATTTTTCATAAACATTACCTCCAGTCTGTGAAGCCCAATTTGATATTTTTCATGGGACTTTAAAGCCTGGCTTGACAGATTGCTTCTGTTTTTGCCTTCTTTGATTTTTAAAAATTTTATAAAAATTGGAAAAATCTCAAAAATTCACCAAAAACATTAAAAAACTTAAAAAGCAGAAAAATATTTTTTTTTGAATTTTTGGAGCTTTTTTGAGTGATTAAATAATTTGTTGAGCTTGCCTTGTATTTGCCTTTTCTTATTTTCCTTTATTATTAAAAATCCAAAAAAAATAAAAATAATTAAAAATCCACCAAAAATACTTGCTTTTATTTTCTTTTATTTTTAGACTACTTCTTAGGCCGCGAGGCCAACTCGTGCTCCCTGAGTCCGACCCTGTGTTCTACACCAGGCTAATCTCATAGCCAGGACTGCTATTTTGTATTGATTGTTTTATTTCTCTGTTTGGTGGTCTGATCTGAATTTTTCTTGATCAAGCTGATTTCTCGAGTGACTGAGGTCGCAACGACCTTAGCTATCTGATTTACCTTAGTCATCTCGATCATTTTGGCTCATCAATCACTCTCTAAGATTTGATAATGGAGTACGCAAAATCTTTGAAAAAAGAAGAAAGCTACTAATTGCAAACATTAAAATGGCTCCAAATAAAGTCTTTCAATTATCAATGTCGTTAAAAGAAGGCTATGCTCTAAAAACTATAAAGGAAGATGATTCCCCGTTATGTCTTTTAAGATATCGAAATTTAAATTTTAGAAGTCTCATGCTATTAAAGCAAAATAACTTGGTTGTTGGGCTTCCATTCATCAATAAAGATGAAAGCATATGCACTACAAAAAAAGGCGGGATTATCTGGCGAGCACATGTGCTCGCCCCTTAATGGGCGAGCACACTAAGAGCACATGTGCTCACCAATGAGGGTCGCTGGTTTGAATTTTGCGGAGAGGCGCGGTTTCCAGTTTTGAAGAGCACATGTGCTCGCCCATGTGCTCGCTCAATTGTGCTCGCCCACTTGAATTTCCTTACGCGGATAATTTTAGCGCCTGGAAATTTTGGGCGAGCACCTGGCGACGGCCTGACGAGCACTTAAGTGTGCTCGCCCAGGCCCATAAACAAAACCTCGCGCGACTCTTCTTTCTCATTTCTCACGCAAGTCTCTCCCATTTTCTCCCATCCGGCGACCCGCCAGCCCTCCGCCCCAACCCCGACGCCCGTCGTTTTCGTGTTTTGAGTAGATCTTCATCTACCACTTAGTATAATCCTTAATCCTTTCTCTTTTTATTCGATTCCATTACCTATTTGTATTGTTTGGATAGATTAGGATTTAAATTTTTTGTTGAATGTAGTGTATTATTTTGATTGTTTATATGTGTTTTACATGTTAAGGATAATAGTAGATCACTATAGTATTGTCATTTCGAATTTGATTGTCTAAATAATATGTATAATTGTATGCCCTGTAGGTGTTTGATAAAATACCTCAACCAACATTATGTTTAAATTTTGTAAATTTTAAATGACAAAATGCTTGTATGATTAGTTAAGATTAGTTATGTTCAAAAAAGATTAGTTACTCAGCTTTTATAATGCCTTGGAATAATGTAGATAAAATCCCTCAACCAACATTATGTTCAAAAAAGATTAGTTATGAAATTTGTGAATAACTTTAGTTACTCAACTTCAATAATGTAGATATTAGATATTATGAACATCATTAATAACAGTTTTAAAATTTCATATCGTTTTGATATGAGATATGATATACACCAATGTTTCCTTTGTGATAATTTATTATCACATTAAATTCTAGTTAATGTGACCAATTATATCACATTAACTTATAGATAGGTTTATAATAAGTCCAAAATATGATTTAGTAATTATTAGAAAATCACACAAAATCCATCACACACAGTGCGTCCTTCCACACCGGGTGGTGTGTGGCCCTGCACAACGAGTGGCGTGTGCAACACATTGGAGGATTTGATCACCTCTAACCGTGTTATATTTTTTTATTTTTTCACAGCACTATTGGACTCACTTTGGGATGTTTATCCCAGACCAATGGTCGTGGAATTTGATGTTTGCAGGTTCGAATTTTTTTTGCAGGTTCCTATTAACTCTTAGTGACCCAAGCACTGTATTAGGTACAAGGATCACACTTATCCCTATCCCCAACGTTAACCAGCCAAATATACGTAATTACTCGGTTAATATAAATGAATAAATATTTTAAAGGAGATTATAGAAGTGGAATATAGTATACCAGGCTTGAATAAAGTATTTCTTTTCTTGTGTGATTGGTATGAACCCAATGGAGGTGTAGTACTCGATAAAAGAAATAACATTGTCGACGTGGTGCAAAGGAAATTTATACGCAGATTTGAACCATTCGTCTTAGCATCTCAAGCGGATCAAGTATGCTATCTCCCACAAATATCAAGTAGTTGGACAGGCGTCGGCGTCCCACCCTTTGTTGGAGGTTACGGCTGATGGGAGGTAAAAATTTTATAGATTTTATCTTTAAATATTTTCCAAATTTTTATAAATTGTATGGAAGTTAAATTTTCTAGTAAATGTAGGGATTTTTTGAACAGCAACAGGGTGGCAAAGGAGATAACCAACATAATAAAGACACACTTGACTTCCATGCAATTTAGATGATGTCGCATCCCTGCTGCAGAGCAGGAGAGACTGTTTGACATGTTTCTGGTAAGAAATGTTTCTAAGAAGTGATACAGAATTTTTTGGTCAAGTTTTTTGTATCTTATAAATTGTTATAATTTTTCAGAGTAGGTTTCGCCTTGGCTCTGGTCTGGGGAAGGAGGTTTATCGTGGAGCCTTCATTCGTTTGGCAGAAAAGAGAATGAGCGATACATTTTTCAAGGCAAGGAGAGACTTGCATGCGAAGACGGGATGCGAGGAGATAAATTTTGAGGAGATGAAGAGGTTCCCGCTGTCATGGTGTACGGAGGATAGGTATTATACTTGTCAAATAATTTATATTACACTTTTTAAAATAATCAATTATCATAACATAATCCTTCCAGATGGGCGGATTTCTGTGATGCATTCGTTGCGGATGATGAGTTTGGATGAAGATCTACGGCGGGAAAGACAAACCGCCAAAAACAAAGGATTAAGTCGACCAGTGGCTCTAAAAGTCACAATCAGATTAGAGCGGAGATGGTATTACGATTTAAAATTATTTTTTGGAGATCTACTTTAATATAATGCAATGTTGTAATAGATCTTAAAAAAATTTTCAGGCAGCTAGGTTGGAAAGGGAACCCTCTTTTCAGGAGTGGTGGTCGAGGTCCCACATGAGTGGGAGAGAAGGAGAGTTGCAATGGTCCACTCCTGAAGCAGGACAATTGTTGGTAAGCCTATCAATTTATTTACAATTAAATGATATATTATAACTTATTTATATATATTGTAAACTTTGTATTTCAGGATCGTTATCTGGCACTATCTGCAGAAAAATGGGGTGTCGATCCAACTGGAGAGCAACCACCATTTGATAAAACGATCTGGAAGCAGGTATATATGGATTAATATTATCTTACTATATTCATTTCTAATATATAATTTTATATTAAAAATTGAAAAACTTATAAGGTGTTGGAGGAGAGGGACGTTGTGGCGAATAGGAAGCAGACGCTTGGTGGTCTTCCTCCATATTATGTGGAGGAACATCGTCACTCCTATTCTGCATACTCTCAGCCATCGTACACGCAACCACATCCGTGCCAATCAATAGTTCCAATGGAGTCGCATATGGCGATGATGGTGGAGCAGGTGACGAAGCTCCGAGAGGAGTTCACGGCGTACATGTAAGTATTCTTCTTATAGAATGAGTAATACTTTTAAATTTCTATATCTACAAAATGCATGTAATAGATATATATCTTCCATATATAATATAGGTCGCAAGGGCGTGCATCTCAACCTGAAGAGATTGAATCTGATAACGAAGAGGAGGAGGAGAACGACCCTGAAGAAGAGGCACGCATGTATGCGAGGTTCAAAGAAAAGGAGAAAGAAAAAAAGAAATCAAAGCAGGGTTTAGTGTCCAAATTTTTTAGATCAAAGAAGAAGTAAATTTTTGGTTGTTTGGACCTGTATTTTTTTTAAACTTTTAGCACATCTTTTAATTTATATGAACTTTGTTGGCTTTGACTTGTTTGTAATGTTTAGATATTAAATTAGATTGTTTATTTCTGAATTCATGTATATTGCGTTCCTTTAAATTCTTAGTGCTAGTTATCTTACTCTACGAACTGCTATAATATATATACCCATAGGGAGCTACCTGCAATGGTTTATTGGCAGGTATACAGGTTCGACGGGGCGTCAAAACCCTGTCGAACCTGTATATTTTTTTCCTGGAAATCACTTTGGGCGAGCACATGTGCTCGCCAGGTGCTCCGTGGGTAATCGCAAATTATAGAGGAGGCGATCACATCGGCGAGCACATATGTGCCCGCCAGGGAGCGGGCGAGCACATAGCGTCCCGATGTGCTCTCCCACCAGCCGTGGCGACTCTCACAGAAGCGAGCACGCCCTTAACGAGCACATGTGCTCGCCCACCCCTCGGGCGTGCACATGGCGTGCACTAGGCGTGCACATAACGAGCTTTTATGTGCACGCCAATCCCGCCTTTTTTTGTAGTGATGTGAAGGATGCATATATGACAAGATGCATAGATTTCCATTTACAAAGACATCATGTAGAGCAAAATCTCCACTTGAGTTGATACACTCAGATGTATGTGGACCACCTCAAACTCCATCTATCAATGGAGCCTGATACTTCTTATTATTTGTTGATCATTACAGTAGAATGATGTGTGTTTACTTCTTGAAAGAAAAGTCAGAAGTCTTTTCCACCTTTATCAAGTTTAAAGCTTTTGTTGAAAAATAAAGTGGAAGAAAAATAAAAGTCTTCTCATCATATCGTGGAGGAGAATTTACATCCAAAGTATTTCAAGACTTCTGCAAAATTCAAGAAATAAAAAAGGAGCTAATAACAAGATATACTCCTCAACTGAATGGAGTAGCTGAAAGAAGAAATCGAACAATTGTTGAGATGGCAAGAAGCATGTTAAAAGGTAAGGGTCTTCCTAACAAACTTTGAGTAGGGGTAATAAATACTGCGATTTATATATTGAATAGATCTCCTACCAAAGTAGTCTTGGATAGGACACCTTATGAAGCTTGGTATGAAAGTAAGACCAAGGTTAGTAATTTCAAAATATTTGGCTATATTGCATATGCTCATGTTCCATCTCAAGTTAGACAAGAAAAGTTTGATGAAAAAGGTGAAAAGTGTATCTTCATTGGATATTACAATGAATCCAAAGCTTACAGATTATATGAGCCCAAAGAAGGAAAACTAATTATATAAAAAGATGTCATCTTTGATGAAACATCTTCATGTAAATGGGATGACTCTTCCGTATCACAAAAGAAAGCTACATTTGAAGAACAAAAATCAAATGATGAAGATATTTTTCCTTCAATTCAAAGACCACTCGTGCCAAATGCCTCTGATTAGAACAACCACAACAAAAAGTACGATCTCTTGAAGAAATGTTTGCATTATCTTCACCTATTACTTTATTTGCTTGTAAGCCACAGAAATTTGAAGAAGCAGTTAAAGAAGAAGTATGGATTAAAGAAATGAATGAAGAAATAACAACATTAATAAAAATCACAGTTGGTCTTAAATGGATTCGTAAAGTCAAATATAATGAAGGTGGCTCCATTCACAAGCATAAAGCTCAATTGGTTGCTAAAGGCTATTCACAGTAGACATGTATTGATTATAATGAAAATTTTGCTCTTGTTGCTCGTATGAAGATAATTAGAACCTTACTTGCACTTGTTGCTCAAAAGAAGTTATCGGTTTATCAATTTGATGTTAAATATGCATTTCTTAATGGAGATCTTGAAAAAGATGTTTATGTTGAACAACCTCACGGATATATCTCCAAAGATAATGAAGAAAAGGTTTATCATCTCCGCAAGCCCTTGTACAACTTAAAGAAAGCACCGAGAGCTTGGAATAATAAAATTGATGGATACTTTCATGATAATAGATTCCTAAGAAGTCCCAATGAACCATCTCTTTATGCGAAGAATGAAGGTATGCATAATTTTCTCATTGTCTAACTTTATGTTGATGATCTTATATATACAAGCAATTGCCTCAAGACTATTGCAGAATTTAAAAAAGCAATGATGAAAGAGTATGAAATGACAAATCTCGATCTTATGAGATACTTTCTTGGTATTCAAGTTCAACAGAGAGAAGGTAAAATATTTATCTATCAAGAAAAATATATTCACGATCTTCTCAAATAATTTCATAAGTTAAATTGCAAATCAGAAGCAACTTCTATGGTTGCTAATATAGAACTTTCTACAAATGATAGAGCTTAAGAAACTGATGGTTCTCGTTATAAGAAGCTGGTAGGCTCCTTATTATATTTAACTAAGACAAGACCATATATAGTATATGCAGCCGGTGTTTTATCAAGATTTATAAGCAATCCAAGCAAGCTTTATTATGCAACTACAAAAAGGATTCTTCGCTATGTTAAAGGTATCAAGAATTTTGGAATTAAATATACTTCAGAAGAAGATAATTCTCTTAAAGGCCACTCAGATAGTGATTAGGCTAGATCTATAGATGATAAAAAAATCACATCAAGTTATTTATTTTGCATGGGATCTAAAGTCATATCTTGGAGTTCTAAGAAGCAAAAGACCATAGTCCTTTCCTCTGCTGAAGCCGAATATAGTTCTGTTACAAGTGCATCATGCGAAGCTGTGTGTCTGAGAAGACTTCTGCATGATATTTAAGAAGAGAATGTTCTTCCAACAATTATATTATGCCATAACATGTCAACCATTACCATGACAAAGAATCCAGTATTTCATGAAAGAACAAAGCATATTGAACTTCCTCATCATTATGTACGAGAGCAAGTGGAGAATGACGACATCAAGATGGAGTTCATCAACACAAAAGATCAACCTGCAGATATTTTACAAAGCCACTTCCAATAGTAAAGTTCCAACACTTTAGACGGATCATGCAAATTACAAATTAAGAAGATGGTGTTGAAAATATATGTAATTTGTAATTTTATCCATGTAAAATTATTATCACTAATGGGCTCTTGCACTTATGGGCCTACAATCATCCACTCATATGAGACGTGGGCTTACTATCCTCCATCCAAATATAGAGAAGCTTCATGAAGATAAGCATTTAATAGAAGATTCTAGAAAAGAGATAGGTGGAGAAAATATCTAGATATTTCTTCACCTCCTACAAAATATCTAGATATTTTCTCTTAAAGGATAAGCACGAAAGAGGATTCTAGACATCTCTTCAGAAATATCTCCACCCTCTTGGTTGGCCTATAAATACTACTTAAGAGGTACTTATTTCACACAACACAAGAGAAGCACACCACATTAACTACCACCACAAGAGTCCTCCTCCTTCAAAGTCTTGTAAGTCCAACTTCCTTATTGTAAACATTGTAAGCAATCTTCTTGTAAAAGTTCAAGACTTATATTTAAGTTTAAGTTTTAATGAAAAGAAGTTTTTGAGTACTCATCTACCTTGTACACTGATCCATGTAACATCCGAATTTCGAACTAAAATCGAAACCAACTCATTTGGGGTCGAATTAACCTAATAAAGTTGTTGGTCAATACTAAATAACCTAAATCGATCAATAGATCGTGAATTCAAAGTCGTTCGAGCGAATCAACCAAAAATCAGTCACATCGTAATGCGTGCCCAAAAAACCACGACGCAAATTCGGAAACCGTGAAATAAAGCGAGACCACCTAAAAATCCGATTCGACGAAACAAGACCAACGGAATCTACCATTCATCAATCAGAGGTCGTTTAGTATTTTAATTTCAAAAAATTTAAACCCAAACCAAAGCCGTATCTTGGAAATTTAGAGGATTCAAAACCCGATCGGAAGTATATCAATATTATACTCATATTGATCGCCGTTCAGAGACGATCACAACGAGATATTGCATATTGAAATCCGACGCTCGAGGTGCGAATGCAGACGATTTTAGCTTTTCAAATAAAAGGAGGAAAATGTAAAAAATAAATAAAAATTTAATTCTTATTTTTGTAAACAGTAACAGAGTCGGCCATTTTGTTTCTCTTCTAGTACTTAAAAAAATCACTTCCATTCCACATGTTTTTTTCCTATTCCGCCTGTCAACCAAAGGAAGTTTTCTCATCCTTATTTGTATCAACATAAGCCCTCCAATCCTTTTCCAATCCCAGCCGTAATCTTCCCCTTTCCCCTTTCTATTTCTCTCCCTCAAAATCATCTATCTTGTTCCAAATTTCCATCCGAAAGAAAAGAGATAGCCCCTACTCTCTTTCTCACCAATCTATAGCTAAAACTCATGTTGGAACTCTATTCTTTTACTCTTAAAAGCTCCTGCAATTGGCTAACATTGCTGCTGCAATAAGCAACTACCTGTGGCTACTACTACTGCAAAAACAACAACAAAATTCTGCTCCTTGATCTGTCCCAAAGATCCCACTACATGCCTGTTAGATCTTCAAAATTTGAAGATCCAATTATAGATACATTCACCCCTATCTCTTGCAGCCATACATGTGTACTGTGCTTAGCTTCCATTTTGTTGTCATGCATGCTATAAAAATGGTCTTTTGTACAATCCTTATCCTTCTTACTGTCTTGCATGAAATTTCTATACATTGAAATTCCATGATTAATATCTTTTCTTATAGGGGATGTGGGAAATTAATTAATATTAATCTCATATTGTAATTCCCCAGTGGGGGTTTAGTGATTCTGTGAGAATTTAGGTTAGAATTAAGGACTGATTCTCGGATTTTCTTTTCCTGGAAGTTTAAATTATTTTCTGTAAATTTTATGTTGTAGGATTATTTGATATTTTAGATAATAGTACAAGAAATAGAGATTATAATATTGCATGTACTAGTACATGAGGTTCCACTTGAAAGCAACAATTGAATAACTTCATGGGAGGAAATAGGAAGCACATCCGATCTTCTAAAAAAAATAATATGTAAATTTTTTTTCATTGTATGGGAAATATGGTGCAATCATTGAAGTTGTTAGATTACATACATGCCTAGGATGCATGGGTACAACTTGAAGTTGTCATTTAATCTATATGCACAGTAAAAAGGTGTAAATTGATGAATAAATAAGGTTATGCTGTACAACGAGGAATTTATACTGAACATTTTTTAGTTAATCTAGTAGTCTTTATTACTATACTATGATGGAATTAGATGTTTGGGATGTTACATACATACATACATACATACATATACACACACAGTCGCAAATGTGAACAGTATGGTTTAAAGATGTGAGCAGTATCTTAGATAACTAGTTATTGCAGATATCATGGGGTAAATGTAAATTTAAACAATACCCTACTGATCGTCATTTTGTGGATATATATACATATTGTAGAAAAATCATAAAAGCACGATGAATATGTTGGACAATTAAAATTTAATTGACAAAATAGAAACCAAACATGAAATATGTAGATAAGTTATCCTTTATACAACCGTCATTAAAATTTACTTGAATAGAGTTTTTGGTAACTAAGTAAATATACCAATAAAGATTATGTGACTGACACAACTTATGTTGTCATGACCTTGGCATGGACCTGAGCTATTGTTGACATAAATAGACTAGCTGAGAACAACCTAAATTGTTAAGTTCAAGTAATCAAGTAATGAAACCTCAACTTTTATAGTCATACTCTTCTCTTATAAAGTTACTAAAGGTTTTCCTAAGACCATTATGATTAAAAATCCCCAATCAATTGATCTAGAGTAGAATCTACTACATCAATACTAATAACTTGTGACAAAAATACCTAGATCTAAAAAGTTGATCACAAAAGAGTTTGAGGACGAAACTACACACAGCAAGCTATTTCACAAAAAAAAGATAATAAACTGGTGCACATTAAGACGTTCATATGGTGATTCTTAAGTTGCTTCTTCTAACTTCTCTATATATTTGGGTAAAGTAAATAGCTTAAATAGGGGCTTAACCCATCTATAATTTTATCTTGCTCTTTAACTCTAATAATATTATCCTTATACGGAAGTGGTGGTAAATAGTAAATGCTGACATGGGAACCTAATGCGTATTAATCATCATGATTGTGGCAGTGTGAAATAAAAGAATCATTTTAGATTGAATAACTTTCAAAATGATCATACTAGATCTGCAAAGTGAAGCATAGGGGAGATTGAGAAAAGTTTGGATAGTCAAGTAAATAGGAAAAGATGGTAAATCATTGATATCAATTTCTAGTGCCGGTCACGGTAATCCTTGCACCTGACCGTGTGAGAGCACGGTGACTGATGAATACTCATTCATCACTCTTTATTCTTTTATTTTAGCTATAAATCTTTGCGAAACACCATGTAAATAGCTGTAAATATAATACATTACAAAAATGCATGCTTTTGTTAGTATTAAATAATTAGCATGCTTTTGTGCAAAAATAAAAGAATAAACAAGAAAAAAAGGAGATATTTAGAATAAATATCGAGTGACCCGAACCCAAGGGAGGGCCAAGCATTGGCCTGACCGCAAAAGAAACCAAGTAGAAAGAGATAGGGTCATTCATCCATGAGTACACTCCTTCCTATATATATTCTATTTTATTTTCACAAAACAAAAACAAAAATGTGTTTCTCATAATTTTTATATATTTATAAAAATAAAATAAAAATAAGAAAAACAATAAAATAAAAAATAAAATACTTTCTCTCTCCACATTGTACATACACCATGTATATAGGAATAAAAGATCTATTTATTTAACCATTGTAAATAATCAATAAAAATAAAATAAAAATCATTTTATACTCTACAATTTATGTTGAAAATAAATAAAATATAAAATTGGGGTATTTATACAAAAAAAAGAAATAAAAAATAAAAGTCTAAAATATATAGGTATTTTATACCTATATATAAAATAATATAATGTATATAACATATTTCTTTTTCAAAAAAAATAGCTAAAAAATAATTTGAAAAATAATAAACATTTTTCATTTTGTAAATATTTTTAAATAAAATCATTATCTATTTTATTTTGAATTTCTAAATATTTTTGAAATGGAATAATCTGATTGGTCCACGGGGGATTGTTGACCCCCGGTCAACTCCCCCCTAGACCGGTCTTCGCCAGTATCCGCGTGACGACCCGATTTCGTCGATTTTTCCCTCACCGATCCGATCACCTCTCCCTCTCGATTCATGCTCCGATTGTCGAGGAGCAATCCGTGATTCATACCCGACATTCTCCTTAGGGTTCGCTCCTTGATCCGCGCATTTCACTACCATCTTCTTGGACCCCTGCACATATAAAGCTTCACCTGGAGCTGCCATTTTCCGCATCTTCGACCATTGTCTTCGACCCCAGTGGCCTCCATTCTCCTCCTTGAGTGACAGCGAGCGTAGGGGAGCGTTGTAGTGAGGCCTTGAAGCCCTTAGCCCTAGGTCCGACGAGCCTTCTCGCCGTGCTCCGCCATCCGGTGAGCTTGAGCCTCTGGAAGCGTCATTCCATCGAGGTGACGATCCCAAGAGGTAGCTGACCTCCAGCACAGACGCCTTCAGCCATCAGGTCCCTCGATAGCATCTACCCTTCTGTAGATCTTGATTCTTCAATTTTCGTCCACCAGACCTTCATCTGATCATCTTGTACTCTCCGATCATCCATTCATCATTCAGATTAGTCATTCACCTTCGTCGGACCCCTCTCCACGTTATTCACCCCTCCGTTCCCCCTAGTTCGCCAAGAATAGGGTCATCGGCTTTCCTCCACCGTCGCCTCATCGGAGAGCATCGCTCTGCCTCACCCGTTCGCCTATTTCCCCCGTAACCGAGTCGAAGCACTTTGCCCTCGACCTAGCTTTCTTTCTGTGCAGATTCAAAGGCAAATGGACCTCATCGAGAGGTTCTATCATTGAAGCACAGTGCTCCAGGTGCCTTGACGCCGCCGGGGACCTCCAGGACTCCTCGGCCTCATCGTCGATCACACTTCCCTGCGTACATCCTCGAGCTTCATTTCGCCCATCAGAGCAGCACTGGAGGAGCACCCAAACACGCGTATTGGCCGATCGAACTTCGCCGGTGAGTTGTTCATCCGCGGTTCTCCTCCGCCGTCCGATCGAGCTCCTCCGCCAGGTCAATCTCAACCATCTATCTGCGAAGAGTTCGTAGCCGTCCGATCCATCTGAGGATCTGATCCGGAGCATCCATTGTAGAAGGGGTGCAACCCAATCTCAGCTGTCCGATCTCCTACAAAGCCCCTTGGCCGTTGGATCCATAATAAGAGGGTAAATTACACTTATGCCCTCCTTAGTTCTGCATTTCTTTTGTAGTCCCGTAAATATTTTTCGTAGTTATTTTAGTTTGAACATTTTGCACGTAGGACCCTAAGCTTCTTTTATTTGCAATATAGTCCTTCTGTATGTGGAGCACGTGCATCGACACGTGACATTTGGGGGTATTTACTTGTTTTCCCTTGGACTTTACAGCTATTACTGATCACATTTTTATAAATGGGAATTGCATTTATGTCCCTCTGTGTGTTAATCATGTGCCGACCTCATACGTGCCTAGGCTTTTTGCAATTTCAGCCTCGGATTTCTTTTGAGTGTTATTATTTGGATGAAAAGTTTTCACTATTTGCATTTAGGTCCTAGTGAGCTATGACCCTTTGATTGGTTGAATAAAATAGCAAATTAATTCTAAATCTCGTGAAATTTGGACATGTGGCCCTTGCCACTATGTAAAAATTTCATTGATTTTTGGAGACATTTTTGTTTTCATTTTATATTTTTAAAAATTCAAAAACCCCTATTTTCTCCACTGCCTAAATTTAAAAACCAATTAAAAATATTAAAAAGTCCCCAAAAATTATAAAAAATTATTTTGTTTTGTTGTGCTTTCATTTCTATGCAATTTTTGTAGCAATCTGATATATAAAACTTTTAAAATTGAAAAACCCTAAAAAAACTCTTAAATCATTAAAAATTCAAAAAAATCAAAAAAAAAAATATAATTTCTTTTTTTATAGTTAAGATTTTATTTGTAGTTTTTCAAAAATATATTGCTAGATTTTTGTATACTATTTTTATATTTTTAAATAGCCTTTCAAATCTGGCTGCACAGTAGCTTCCATTTTTAGCTTTCCTTCATTTTTAGAAAATTCATTAAAAATTATAAAAATCTGAGAAAATTACCAAAAATACTTGAAAAATCATAAAAGTCAAAAATATTTTTATTTTAATTTTCCGACTTGTTTTGATGTGTTGAATAATTTGTTGATTGTGACTTTTTAGCTTTCTTTTATATTTTCTTTATAACTAAAAATCACAAAAAAATTAAAAATTTAAAAATCCACCAAAAATAGTTTTTTTTTATTTTTTAATACTTCATAGACTTTTAATCAACCCGTGCTCCTTGAGTTCGACCCTGATCGCTATACCAGGTTAAATAAAATAGCTAGACCGCTATTTGCTTTCTTTGTTTGATTTATCTTTATTTGGTGGTCTTTGTTTCTTGTTGAGTCCAACTCGAGAGGTTGAGGTCGCAACGACCGTTGATACCTATCTTCCTTGGTCTCTTGGATATTCGGCTCATCAGAATGGCGCCGATGTCGAGGAGCACAACTTAGTAGTCATTTTCTTTTTCGATTTTTTGTTTCGCGGGTTTTTCACAGTTTTTCTTTCTTTCGCGGTTTCACAACTTTTTGATTTTATTTTATTTTATTTTATTTTCTTTTTCTTTTATTTCATTTTATTTGTTTTTCATTTTATTTTACTTCATTTTATTTTGCATTATTATAATAACTGTTGGTCTGACGCATTTCTGTTTACTTTTCTTGCGAGGGCCCGACAACCGAGGCAGCTTTCTTCGGGAAGCCGACATAACTGTGGGGATGGGAGGCAGCTCTTTTTACAGAGCTGCAGGAGAGCGCGAGGGAGGAAGTAGAAGTGTTCGGGAGTTTAGTTGTAGCTTAGGTTTAGTTTAGATTTATTTTCAGTCAGATTATTATTATTGTAATAATACAGGGACAAACAAGACTCTCAAACTTATGGTGACTTTCGGGGTCTGTTTTGCCGAGCACTGGTGTGCTCGAGGGACCCCACCGTAGTTTTTTGCCAGTTTTAGTTTTTATCAACTTCCTTTTTATTTTGTTTCTCGAGGATTTAGCCTTAGCCTAGGAATTTTTACTGCTCTGTGCCGTAATTGATTAGGACCCCATCCTAATTAGACCGTATGTTCCTATAGACCGTTTAATTGGACCTAATTAATTAATTAATAAAAAGCTAACCTGGTCACTCGAGGGGTCATGTGCCGCTAGAGGCCATATACAACGCTGGCAGGATCCATTATGGCGGACACCGATCAGCATCAGAGACCCGACCCCTCCCGTTGACCCATTAGCTCCCGTCCTTCTCGTGTAGAAATTCCTGTTAAGGCTGGTTTCCTCGTTGCATCATTTAAGTTAGATTTAATTTCTGTCTTTCAATTATGCGCAAATCATCTTGCATATAGAGAGCTGGAGGAAAGGTACGCATTCTTACTCAGCATGCATCATTGATTTCATCGCGCATCGGCTTTTTCATCTTCTCCCCCTGTTTTCTTGGACTTAATAAAATCAGGAGAACGGAAAAACTCGTTAGGCGATTGTTTTTATTTGAAAAATACATAAAAAAGTGTAACCATAAAATTGGGACTGCTAAAGCAAATTAGACTTAAAAACTACCTCACAATTTTTTTTGTATTAGGAGAGTAATCCCCTCACTAGATGGTTTGATTAGGTGAGAGAGTGACACACACACACACACACTAGGCTAGAGCCATATCTGACACTCTTTCAGACTATTGGTCTTGGGCTAGTCGTTCTCCAGTGAGGATCGCTCCGGTCTCCGGTAAAGCAGACCGCGATATCCTTAACAGAGCGAGTTGATCGGGTAGCCGGTAAACGGTCTGCGGCTTGTATTGGCTGGGAAAGATCTAGTTTGGGATTGGGACAGTCTCCTGGGGGCGTTGGATTCCTAACAGCTCGCTAATCACTCTGATAGACTTTCTTATCACCAAAATAAAAACGACAAGATAAAAGATCGAACTCTTACGGTCATCAGCTCAGAGTTGCGTTGGTGAATTTGGGGTATTGCTTGACCATCCTGTTGTCTTTCTATATCTCATCCGCCTTACTCACCACGATCAAGATGATGGGTCAGAGGTCCCTTAGGCAGCATCTAGCTGCACCACTTTTGAGCACTCTGGCCTGCTCATCTAGGTTGGTTCGCAAGAGCCGAGACCCGCTCTCCAAACTTGAGTTCGATTCCATCCTGTTCCCCCCTGACCACCCTTCTACCACCAGTCTTATGATGCCAGAGATAGATCAAAGAGAGCAGCAGCCAGTTAATTTATCAACACCTAAGTTTGGGTCTTTTGCCTTTGCAGAGACCATGACCAGCAGCGTGGACCGCACCGAGGGCCCCAAACCAGAGCAGACATATGTTTTGGACCAGGGTGTGATCAACAACACCCTGTTAGCTTCCTTAGAGACGATGCAGCACCAGATCAGAGATTAGGGAGCTTTCATGGTCAAGATGCGCTGGGAGATGGAGCAGATGAGAGCCAATCGAGAGCATCGTAGACCCGGTGGAGGAGACATTCCTGAGGGAGAGCAGCCAGTCCAGCCAGCAGCAGGAGCACACCCGATGAGAGAGTTGCACAACCCTGGTGAAACTCTAACATATAGATGGATTGTTCTGCCGGCCATCGCGGGAGACTTCAAGTTCCTGCCACAAACGATTCAGCTTCTTCCTTCCTCGTTTTCAAGGACTCGCCACTGAGGAGCCACTCCTTCATCTCCAAGAGTTTGAGATGATCTGCAGTACCGTCCACGACCTCCAGGTGGATGAGGACACCATCAAGATGATGGCATTTCCCTTCTCCCTCGTTGATAGAGCAGCCAACTGGCTGAAGCATTTAGGGAGATTTGTGATGACAAGGGAGTAGCTCCGGAACGAGTACCTCAACAAGTACTATCCACTCGTCCAGACCAATGCAGCGAGGGCCCTGATCAACAACTTCTCCATGCTCCCTAATGAGAAGTTTCACGAGGCATGGGATCGCTTCAGGGAGCTTACCTATAGATGCCCGTACCATGATATCTCGAAGCTGAACCTTGTTCAGAGCTTTTTCCGCGGACTTACACCTGAGCTGCAAGGGTTGGTGAATGCATCTTGTGGAGGATCGTATTTCGCCAAAGATGAGGACCAGGTCTGGGCCATCTACGAGGAGATGGCCGAGAACTACACTGTCATGTCTCAAACCTGACTCTACACACAGGGGAAGCCCCAGCCACAGGTCGTGTCCTATCAGAGGATAGCACGGGTCGATGCCAGTCCCTCTACTTTGTCAGCGGCAGCAGCACAGGCAGAGTCGACAGCCATCGACATGGGCATCATTAGCGAGAAGCTGGACTGGATCGAGTTGATCGAGAAGAAGCAGTGGCAGGGCATGCCTCAGATAGATCAGATGGCACAAACGCTGAGTGACCTAAAGACGCAGATCATGTGTCTCCAGGAGGCACAGACGGCTTCTCAGCCTCGTCTTAGGTCACGGGCAGACCCAGGCAGCAACAGCAGCATGGCCCAGCCCTCCGCCCAGTATCGACATGTCCATCATGTTCAGGTGGAGCCATATCAGCAGCAATCACAGTAGTAGTACGTGCAGCCGCCACCATCTCCGGACAGCCAGATGGTGGTGTATCAGCCTGACCAGCCCTGGCAGTACTCCCCCTACCCACCTACGAGCAAGAGCCGTTGATGGATGTCAAGGGGATATGGTATGACCAACCCCAGCCCGGTATCCGACGAGACCATCCCGGATTCTGCTGGTCAGCCGAAGGCACCAGTTCCCAACAACAACCTCCAGTTCAGGGTGGCTAGTACGACCAACAGCGAGAGAGTCACCAGCAGCCCCAGTTCCTGTCACACCAGCAGCCATCACAGCCGCAGCATAATGGTGCTCGTCCCTATCACCAGGGACAGTCTTGGAGGCAGCCTCAGCAGTATCACTCTCAGCAGTATCAGCCCCCTTACCTCTCTCACTAGAATCAACAACCTCATTACTAGTGAGGCCACTCATCAGGTTCTCATGGGCCTGCTTATGAGAACCCCACATTAGATGATCTAGCCCGCCTCATCTCCGATCAACATGAGGCCGCCGCTTCACCAGATAGAGGAGGTGGTACTGATGCCACCATACCAGTTGTTGAGCTAGAGCACGGTACTGACGCCGTGATTCCAGATGCCGAGGGTGGTGCTGAGGCCACCATTTCCAGTTTTGCTAGTCCTATTGTTTTCCCTTCAGTTCATGTATCTCAGGACACATCTGTGAATAAAGGAAAGGGTTTGTTATTTTCAAATCCACATGTGTTGATTGATGAATTGTGTGTGGATTCTACTTTTCCTGAGCAGCCCAGACTCGATCCTAGTCCTTCATCTGAGAAGTACCCAGTAGTCCCCTTTCCCCAAGCACTCTGCTTGGCTGAGGGGACCAAAGAAAATCCAAAAAGATCACACCACCTAGAGTTCAGCCAGCAGATGATGGATCGATTTCACATTCAGCTGACTCTACAGGAGGCCTTGAAGCACATACCTCTCTTCCATAGATCCCTTAGAGAGAAGACTACAGTTCGGAGGAAGAGGCGGAACCACTAGTCAGAGATCCATACGCTCACTCGTGCCACATGCTTTGCGATCCAGAACCGTCTACCAGCCAAGAGGCCAGATGCAGGAGCCCGTATGTCAGATGCCACATCCATGAGCAGAGGTTCGACCGTACTCTATTAGACATCAGTTCTTTGATCAACCTACTTTCGGCAGCCTTACTCGACCGTTTCGAGTTAGGCCCTCTACGACAGAGCAGGACGAAGGTCCTTCAGTTTGCTGATCGATCTGTCAAGAGGTCAAAGGGATTGCTGAAGGACGTTGTCGTCATGATTCAGGGCCTGAAATTCCCTATGGACTTTGGTGTATTGAACATGGAGATCCCTGAGTCCGTGACCGATACCCCCATCATTTTAGGACACCTGTTCTTGGCCACAGCCAAGACGGTGTCTGATCTTGATAGCAGGAAGGTATACTTTCACGTCGAGGGCGAGAGTATACAAATAGAGACGATCGAGGAGACTAGAGCCAGAGATTCAGCTTGCTCAGAGCTGCCATCAGATTCAAAGCAGATGACAGAGGCAGGGTGAGACATCCACCAGGACTGTGATTTTGTGATTAGAGACGACGAGGCAGTTTGGGCAGATCCAACAGCACATGCCATCCTCTCACCTTCAGAGTTCGCTGATGCACAGACACCAATAGATGAGAGCTTGGAGAGCGCAATCCTGGTCCAGAATACATCTCAGGCAACAGATCCAGTTCCCGATCGTGAGGCAGATTTTTCTTTTGATTCTGATACAGATCCCTCGGAGTCAGATATAGACTGGGCGGAGTTTGATGATTTGATACCGTGTCTGACTTCCACAGGGTCTACAGCTATAGTGGAGACTGATCCCGCGCAGAGCAGAGACACACCAGGAGAGTAGCCTTCACCAGATTGAGATTGTGAGTGAGAGTTCTCATTCTCCCATGCAGATTTGGTCGCATTCACTCAGACATTTCAGAGTCCAGATCCGCCAGCAGCGAGCTATCCAGAGCTGAAGCCTTTGCCTTCATCGATGAAGTATAGGTTCCTTGCAGGTGAGCATGAGATGTACGCAGTCATTATCTCAGTGGATTTGACTGGAGAGAAAGAATACCATCTGATGAGGGTTCTTGAAGAGAACCGCAAGGCGATTGGATGGAGCATAGCCGATCTCCAGGAGATAAGTCCGGCACTATGCTCCCACCATATGTATCTCGAGGAGGACACGAAGCCATCGCGTGAGTTCCGGCGGCGGCTGAACCCAAACCTTCGAGATGTTGTCATGAAGGAGATCTCGAAATGGTGGAGCGTTGATTTTATCTACCCCATCTCCGACTCAAAATGGGTCAGTCCGATACATGTGGTGCCCAAGAAGACGGGCATCACCACAGTTGTTAGTGAGTCTGGAGAGGAGATCGCTACCCGGGTACCCACTTCTTGGAGGGTCTGTGTGGACTACAGATGATTGAACCTGGCCACCAAGAAGGATCATTTCTAGCTGCCTTTTATTGATCAGATTATAGCGAGGCTAGCAGGGAAGAGCCTTTACTATTTCTTGGACGGGTACTCCAGATACAATCAAGTGGCCATTGCACCCGAGGACCAAGACAAGACCACCTTCACCTGTCCCTTTGGGACATATGCTTTTAGACGGATGCCCTTTGGTCTATGTAAATCCCCGGCGAGATTCCAGAGGTGCATGCTGTCCATCTTTTCGGACATGGTGGGGGAGTGCTTGGAGGTCTTCATGGATGACTTTTCGGTCTACGACGACAGGTTTGATGCTTGTCTTGACTGCCTAGACTGCACTCCAGCAATGCATAGAGGTTCATCTTGTGCTTTCATGGGAGAAAAGTCACTTCATAGTGACTCAAGGGACGGTGCTTGGCCATATAATCTCCAAAAGGGGCATGGAGGTTGATCCGGCCAAGGTGGATATCATTAGGAAACTCAGTCCACCGTCCAACCTGCAACAGTTACGGTCTTTTCTGGGGCACGTTAGTTTCTACGGACGATTCATTCATGATTTCAACAGGATTTCCCAACCGTTGACTGATTTTCTGACGAAAGACACCGAGTTCATTGTGGATGATAAGTGTCTAGCATCATTTGAGACACTCAAGAGTCTAGTTGTAGAGGCTCCTGTCCTCCAGCCGCTTGATTGGTCTCTCCCATTCAAGATCATGACGGATGCCTCTGATTTTGCCGTAGGGGTCGTGCTGGGACAAAGGAGGGATGGAGTTCCATTTGCTATTCACTAAGCTAGCTGGACTTTGGATGCCGCTTAGTGGAACTACACCGTCATTGAGAAGGAGATGCTAGCCGTAGTTTTTGCCCTAGATAAGTTCAGATCGTACATCCTTGGATCTAAGGTGACCATCTATACTGATCATACCGCCATTAGGTACCTCATGACAAAGAAGGATGCCAAAGCCAGATTGACCAGATGGATCCTTCTACTCCAGGAGTTTGACATAGATATTAAGGATAAGCGTGGAGTCAAGAATGTCGTGGCGGATCATCTCTCCCGATTGGAGTTTCTTGAGGATTCTAAGCAGATTGAGCCTATTTGTGAGACCTTCCCAGATGAGGCGATCCTTGCTATCGCCTCTCTCCCGTGGTACACCGATATTGTGAACTATCTTATTGCCAAGAAAGTTCCACAAGATTGGCCCAGGCAACAACTTGAGACCTTCCTCGCAAAGGCCAAGTTCTATCATTGGGAGGATTCCATCCTTTATCATGAAGGAGGGGATAGCATCTGGAGTCGGTGCATTCCTCAGGAGGAGCACCATAGCATCCTCACTTACTGCCACAAGCTTGAGGCAGGAGGACATCACTATGGGAGGAGAATGACAGAGAAAGTGCTCCAATCCGGCCTATGATGGACAACTCTCTTCAAGGACTTTGATGAGTTTGTGAAGAGGTGTATTGACTGTCAGAGGATGGGCACTTGTGGACAGCGTGATATGATGCCGATGCAGACCATTCATTTCTGCGAGGTTTTTGACGCATGGGGCTCGATTTCATGGGTCCATTCCCTAAGAGTCAGGGATTCGAGTACATTCTGTTGGCCATGGATTATGTTAGTCGTTGGGTTGAGGCCATCCCCGCCCGAACCACAGATGCTAGGACTGTTTGCAGATTTTTGAGGAAGAATATCATTTCACGGTTCGGGGTAGCTAGAGTTTTGATATTTGACGGGGGGTCTCATTTCGTCAATGACAAGGTAAAGGCCCTTGCTAGTGAGTTCAGCATAGACCATCAAGTAGCCACACCGTATCATCCTCAGACCAATGGTCTTGCTGAAGTGTCGAACAAGGAGATCAAGACTATTCTGTAGAAGGTCATCCACCCTGACCAAAAGGATTGGTCACAGCTTTTGGAGTCGGTCTTGTGGGCATATCGGACGTCCTTCAAGACGCCATTTGGTACATCTCCCTTTCGCCTCGTTTATGGCAAGCCCTATCATTTACCTTTTGAGTTGAGACATAGGTCACTTTGGGCAATCACTGATATACTTTTGGATCCAGCGAGTGTAGGAGATCAGAGGAGGGCATAGTTAGCAGCCCTAGAGGAGCTTCGTGATGCAGCCTTTTCGAGCAGCCTACAATATACAGAGAGAGTGAAGGAGTGGCATGATTCTCATTTCAGCCACAAGAAGTTTGAGCCAGGACAACGAGTATGGTTGTTCGATGCCAGGTTGAGATTATTTCCAGGGAAGTTGAAGAGCAAATGGAAGGGACCCTATCTGGTCCGAAAGGTACACGACAACGGAAGCATCTACATATCCGAATTGTCATCTGATAGTACCTTTTGTGTTAACGGACATCAACTCGAACCATATCTAGATCTCGAGCCACTGGTCGTTGACGTTGCCCCTATTCATTTTCCGTGAGATGTGGTCTCTTGACTCACATCTATTGCATCTCACGCCTGATTATCACTGTTCTCCTGACTTGTATAGATCCAGTTGTCCATATCACACCATCCTTCAGCCCAACACCCCATTTGGATCTTTGATTATGCTATACTTAGGGTGAACTTTACCCTAAGTATAGGGGCGTGTGAGACTTTTTATTTCCGTTTGATTCTTTTCTATCTCCGTTTTGCTGCCTATACTTAGGGATATTTTACCCTAGGTATAAGGGAGATAGACCCTGTACATCCTTTCACTCAGATTTCCCTTCGTGTACAACCTACTATACTTAGGACTATTTGATCCTAAGTATAGGGGGAAACCCCGAGATCTTCTCTTCCAATATATTCTTTCATTCGTCTTTGTATATAGCCTTTCTTTTCACTTCCCTATACTAAGCACGAGTTATGTCTTCTTCATCGCTCTTGATTCACTCTGAGGACATCGTTAAGTATAGGGGGTGTCGTATATTATTCATATATACTTTAGCCATAACTCGTACTTTGTGTGAGTATGTTGATAAATAAAAATGGCTAAAAACCCTTAAAATCCATAAAAATTAAAATTTTTTCTTGTAAATAAAATTCTTTATTGCATATACATAGCTATGTAAAAATTATTTTTGTAAAAATATTTGTAAAAAACTTTTGTGTAAATAGTTTGTAAATATGTTTCATATCAAAAATATGTATATAGTACAAAATTTTTGTAAAATGTTTTGAAAAACAAAAAGTTTGCAAAAACCTTATGTAAATGTGTGTAAATATTTTGCAAAACTTTGCATTCATGCATACATCCATGTTTTCAAACATTTTTCAAACATTTTGCATCTTTTCAAAATTTTTGTAAATTGTGTCTTTGTAAATACTTGTATAGTTTTTCCAAATCATAGTTGACATTTAAATTAGCCTGGAATTAAATTGAAAAATGGAGCTTGGTTAAGATCTTAATCCACCTAATTCTAAGAGGAACCTTAGAGGGCTTAGGTTTGAGACTTTTCAGGTCCATGGTGACTTAATTCTTTGAGTCCACTAGGCTATGACCATATGTCATCTTGATGAGCCTAAGTAGAACACTTAACAACACACACATGACTCTTACAGACAATTGCTTTACTTGGACCAGCACTTTACACCGAGCTCTCCCCGGATGAGGTGGTGAGGAGGCAATCTTCTTTGACTTGGGGTAACATATGAGGGTAGTACTTATAGGCAGAACCTCTCTTCTTCTTATAGTGAAGGAAGTACGTCTCAACTTGGTCTGGTAGCCGTGAGGTCTAACGACATGAGTTGTGGGTTGCAATAAAGCTTCAAAAGAGGGATAGTCTACTGACTCAAGAGGAAAAACTCCTTATGTATATATGCTGCACTTTGTAGATATGTTGTAAATATGCACATAAAAAAATGTGTGCAAAAAGAAAAGAATAACTCCAAAAAAGTGGTGGGTCTGAGAGAAAATGATAATCCCACCGAAATGTATATAGTGCAATTAAGCAAAAGCTTATGTTATCCATGTTCCATCTCATGAAGCTTGTAGTAGGGAGACTTAGTTACATTGATTGAGCTCCCAAGGATACATGGCTACACTAGCCATGGTCCATTCTCTTCTTCCTTCTCTTCTTGAGTCGGTTGAACTTGGACTTATAAGGGAATACCCCGCTTCTCGAGGAAAGAGTTACCAGACTAGGGTATTAGAGTTACCTTGTTGGGGAGTGATGAGCCGCCCGAACGACTAAGGTAAAGGTGTCACTACGGTTGTTGTGACCTCAGTCACTCGGGACTCAAAGCTCAACAAGAAAAATAAATCGGATCACCAAATAAGATAGAAACACGCGAAAACCAAATAGCAGTCCTACCTATACTATTGACCTGGTATAGCTCCCAGGGTCGAACTCGAGGAGCACGAAATGGCCTTGCGGCCTACGAAGTAGTCTAAAATAAAGAAAAATAAAAACAAATTATTTTTGGTGGATTTTTAATATTTTTATATTTTTTGGATTTTTAATTATAAAGAAAACAATAAAAAGGGCAAATAAAGACAACTTCAAGCAATTATTTAATTAGTCAAAAATTCTCTAAAAATTCCAAAAAATGTTTTTATGATTTTTATATTTTTTACTTTTTAGTGAATTTTTGAGAATTTTCTGATTTTTAGGGAATTTTCAAAAAATGAAATAAGGCTGAAACCAATGAAAACTGTCCAATCTGGCTTCTAAAACCGTTTAAAAATACTAAATGGTTGTTTCAAGGCATGGATATTTTTCTTGAAAAATATAAACAAAAAGGAAAAATAAGAGAAAGAGTTTATTATTTTCGGGATTTTCTATGAATTATTAGAATTTTTATAAGTTTTCCAAGGTTTTTCAAATTTTATATTTTTTATGAATCCAAAAATGACCGCAAATGGTTAGAAAATCAAGCACACCAAAACAAACAAAATATGAATTTTTTAGAATTTTTAAAGAGGTTTTTATATTTTTATGTGAATTTTAAATCTGAATAGGCAGAAAATTAAGAGTTTTTGAATTTTTAAAAATACTAAAAGGGCTCAAAAAATTTCCCAAAAATTGGTGAAAATTCTACACAGTGGCAGGAGCCACGTATCCAATTTTCACTTAATTTCGATGAGATTTGATATTTTATTTAAAACAAACAAGAGCCCATAGTGCACAGGGACCTGTTTGTAATAAAAATATCTTCTGGGGGCCTAAAAGTAACAAAAAACAGAAACTCAGGGGGTCCTCGTGCAAAAACACCAGATGCCCACGCGCGCGTCATGTGGTCTGGGCACAGAGGGACCCAAATGGAAAAAACTTAAGTCCCCGAACTTATTAGCTACAGGTGCTAAAAGTCCAGGGGCTAAGTTGTAAAAAGCCCATGATATTCAACACATGTCGAAATAAACCATTCGCAGGGGCATAAGTGCAAATATCAAAACATATATTTCAATCAGTAACACATAAGAACTACATGCCCATATATTGCAAAATCACCAAAACATCACGTGACGATGCACGTGTCCAGCACATACAATGGTAGAAATGCAATTAAAATAAACAACCAGGCCCTCTATGCAAATTAACCAAAATAAAATGAACTACGGAAAATATTTACAGGACTAAATGCTAAAAACTAAAAGAAACAAGGCCTAAGGGTAAATTACCCTTTATTCGCAGATGGGCCGAGAGTGCGCCACGTGGATGATCGTGCGGTAGAGATGCGCTGCGGCTGAACAAAGGGGCCTCTGCTCTGATCGGACGGTGGAGGGCTCGCCACGTGGAGGATCAACGGCTGAGGTACGCTGTGGCTAACCCTCGCTGGATGGAGGGTGAAGATGGAGTCACGTGCTGATCGGACGGTGCTGGTATCAGGGCGCCTCTTCGTATAAATGAACGGTCCAGATCAAATCTGGGCCTTCAGGGGTGAACGGACGACAGAGAAGGGTCCTGGAGGAACTCCTCGTCGGCGAACTTTGCCGGAGGAATGCTGGTACACTGGACCTCCTCGAGGGCTGCTGATGGGTGGAAAAGGATCGCCAAAGCCTCCCGCGTATGAAGAGCTCCTCCGATGATGCCAAAGAGCTCCGGCGACGAAGGCGGAGCTGAGGCTCCTATGCTGAACGTGAAGGACCTCAGATGGACCTCCTCTGACCTGGAAAGCTACACAGAAAGACTCCTGGGTCGAGGGTAAAGTGCCTCGACCCGGTTAGCGGCGGAATGGGGGAACGGTGCGACAGGGCGGAGGATCTCCGGCTATGCAACGGCGAGGGAGATCGACTCCCAGTTTTGGGGCAAACTGGGTTGAATGGGTAGGTGAAGAACGTGCAGGGGAGAAGGGTGGAGATGATGGTCGAGTCAATCGATGGAATGGGTGGACGGGATGATTGGAATCGATGGTCGACACGATGGATGAAATTAGGCGTAACTAGAAATTAGAGTAAACTAAGAAGAACTAGGCTTACCGGATGGTCGAGGTCGACTGGGAATAAGCTCGTGGAGCTCCTGGTCCTTGCCTCGAGGGCCGTCGATGCCCGAGGCTCGAGCGTTGCTCCTGGGCGGCGCACGGCGGTGCTAGGCTGCCAGATCAGTGGCTGGACACCTCCTCCTCGCTGCGACACAACCTGCGGCTAGCTGTCACTCTAGGGAAGGCAGTGGAGGTCCTGGGATGGGAAGGCGGAGCCAAAGATGGAGCGAAATGCGCGGCGGAGCTGGGATTAAATATGGCTAGTTGTCCGGCTAAAAGAGGTTCGGGTGAGCTTATCGGAGCTCGGACCCCGAGAACCCACCCCGGGCGTGGATCAGGGAAGATCAATGATGGATTAGGACCCGGGGTTAAAGGGTTTGGCGGTCTGATCAAGGCGCAGTAACTGGGAGAAGAGGCGGGTCGGGCGCAGATCCGGAACAGACGTGGTCCGGGGGAGAGTTGACCGGGGGTCAACAATCCCCCGTGGACCAATGGGATGCGACCATGTATTCATTATTTGGAAATTCAATATAAAATAGTAAATGGACGATTTTGGAAAAAGTTAAAACATGAAAAATGTTTCTTTTATTTTAATTAATTTTTGGTGAATTTTATTTAATTTTTTTCATATAAAAATAGGTATTTACAAAATATGATTATTATATATAGGTATATACAATATACATTTTTGATTTTTAATTATTTATTTTTGTAAACATTTATTCCACTTTTGTATTTTATTTATTTATAGAATAAAATTTGGAATAAAAGTATATTTTTATTTTATTTTTATTAATTATTTACAAGGGTTAAATAAATAGTTTTATTTATGTATACAATATTGGGATTGGTTTTATTTTTATTTTTATTTATTTTTAATTTTTTTTGTAATTTTCATTTTATTTATTTACATTATGAAATATAAAATATGTACAATTTTTATAAGATTTTAATCTATTTATTTATAGGGATAAATAAATAGATAAAGTGTTTTATGTACATGGTATATATACAATGAGGAAGGGATTTTATTTTCTTTTTATTTTCTTTAATTTTTCTCATTTTTATTTTAATTTAATATTTACAAATATATACATATAATTATAAACCCATTTTTATTTTTGTTTAGAGAAAAATAGTTTTATTTATTTATTTATAGGTATATGTACACATGAGCTTCCTTATCTCTCTCTACTTGGGTTTTTATGTGGTCAGGGCTATGCTGAGCCCTCCCTTGGGATTAGGTCGCTCAATATTTATTCTAAATATCTCTCTCTTTTTCTTTTATTTCTTTATTCTTTTATTTATGCACAAAAACATGCTAATTATTTATTTTTACACAATGTATGCTGAATGCTAATTATTATTATTTACAGGAATATACATGTGTTTTGCAAAGGTTTTGTAGCTAAAATAAAAGAATAAAGAGTGATGAATGGGTATTCATCACCCCCTATACTTAACTTTGCCAGTCCCTTAGCAAACACTTATTTGAAAAAGAAGTGAAAAAGAAAAATAAAAAGAAAAAGAGGAGAAAATGCATGGATTAATGCTGATTATTAAACTTGCCTTCATTAAATTGAAATATGGAGCTCGATCAGATCTTTGGATTATTAGTGTGTCGGAACCTTATTTAGACTTAGGTTTAAAACTAAACAGCCTCTAATATCCACTAATCTATAATCAAGACTCCTCAACAATCCAGATCAGAACAAGTCGACATACACAAACCCTGAAGACTATGAATCTTTCCTTGTACTGTGTAAGTGAGGTATAGCTCTCCACCTCAGAAGTAGCAACTTGACAACCCTCCCCAACAAGGTAACTCTATGACCCTAGTCTGGCCACTCTTTCCTCGAGGAGCGGGGTATTCCCTTCTAAGTTCAAGTTCAAGCGGCTCAAGAAGAGGGGGAAGAAGAGAATGGACCATGGCCAGTGTAGCCATGTATCCTTGGGAGCTCAACAAGTGTAGCTAAGTCTCCCTGCTGCAAGCTACATAAGATGGAATTCATAAGTCTCAAGCTTTGCTTATTTGCACTATATACATACTGCGGTGGGATTATCATTTTCTATCAGACCCACCACTTTTTTGGAGTTATTTTCTTTTTGCATATTTTTTTTCAAGTGCATCTATACAACATATACATGTGCATCATATGTACATAAGGAGTTTTTCCACTTGAGCCAGTAGACTATCCCTCTTTTGAAACATTATTGCAACCCACAACTCCTATCGTTAGACCTCATGGCAACCAGACCAAGTTGAGACGCACTTCCTTCACTAAAAGAAGAAGAGAGGTTCCGCCTAGAAGTACTACCCTGATATGCTACCCCAAGTCAAGGAAGACTGTCTCCTCACCACCTCATCCATAGAGAGATCGGTGCAAAGTGCGGGTCAAAGTAAAGCCATTGTCTATATGAGTCATGTGTGTGTTGTTAAGTGCTTAGGCTCATTGAGATGACATGTAATCATAGCCTAGTGGACTCAAAGAATTAAGTCACCATGGATCTGAAAAGCCTTAACCTTAAGCCCTATATGGTTCCTCTTATGATTAGGTGGATTAAGATCTTAATCAAGCTCCATTTCCCAATTTAATTCCAGGCTAGTTTAAATGTGAACTATAATCAAGGAAAAACTATACAAGTATATACAAAGATGCTATTTACACAATATTTACACATGTGCAAAATTTTTGAAAAATGTTTTGAAATCATGGATGAATGCAAGTTTTGCAAAATATTTACACACATTTACACAAGGCTTTTGCAAACTTTTGATTTTCAAAACATTTTGGAAAAATTTTATACTATATACATAATTTTGATATGCACATATTTACACAATCTTTACACAAAAAGTTTTTGAAAACATTTTTACAAAAATAATTTGTACAATAGCTATGTATGTGCAATAAAAGAATGATTATTTACAGAAATTTTTTTTAAATTTTTATGGATTTTGGGGTTTTTAGCTATTTTTATGTATTAACACACTCACACAAAGTACGAGTTATGGCTAAAGTATATATGAAATATATACACACCCCCTATACTTAGCTCGAACGATGTCCTCAGAGTCAAGAGCGATGAAGAAGACATAACTCGTGCTTAGTATAGGGAAGTAAAAAGGAAGGCTATATACAAAGACGAATGAAAGAATGGAAATCAAGAGGATCTTGGCTTTTCCCCCTATACTTAGGATCAAATAATCCTAAGTATAGCAGGCTGTACACAAAGGGAAAACCGAGTGAAGAATGTACAGGGTCTACCCCCCAATACTTAGGGTAAAATATCCCTAAGTATAGGCAGCAAAAACAGGGGTAAAATAAATCAAAAGAATACCCGAGAGTCCAACATCCCCCCTATACTTAGGGTAAAGTACACCCTAAGTATAGCATAATCAAAATATGAGGAAAGGGATGTGGGACTAAAGAATGGAACGATATAGACATCTGGATCTATACAGGTCAGGAGAACAGTGATAATCAGGCGTGAGATGCAATAGATGTGAGTCAAGAGACCACATCTCACACAAAGTGAATAGGGGCAACATCAACGACCCGCGGCTCATGATCAAGACATGGCTTGAGCCGCTGGCCGTTCACTCGAAAGGTACTCTCAGAAGACAACTCAGATATATCAATGCTCCCATTGTCGTGTACCTTTCTCACTAGATACGGTCCCTTCCATTTGCTCTGTAGCTTCCCTGAAAATAGACGAAGCCTAGCATCAAACAACCATACTCTCTGTCCAGGCTCAAAATGCTTGTGGCTGATGTGAGAATCATGCCACTTCTTCACTCTCTCCTTGTACTGTAGGCTGTTTGAGAAGGTGGTATCACGAAGCTCCTCCAAGGCTGCTAACTCTGCCCTCCTCTGATCTCCTACACTATCTGGATCCAAAAGTATATCTGCGACTGCCCAAAGTGACCTGTGTCTCAACTCAACAGGTAGATGGCACGATTTTCCATAAACGAGGCGAAAGGGAGATATGCCCAAAGGTGTCTTGAAAGACGCCCCATATGCCCACAAGACCGCCAAAAGCTGTGACCAATCCTTTCGGTCAGGGCGGACAACTTTCTGCAAAATAGTCTTGATCTCCCTGTTCAACACTTTGGCTAGACCATTTGTCTGAGGGTGATATGGAGTGGCAACTCGATGGTCTATGACGAACTCGCTAGCAAGGGCCTTCACTTCATCATTGATGAAATGAGACCCCCCGTCAGATATCAAAACTCGAGGTACTCCGAACCGTGTAATGATATGCTTCCTCAAAAATTTGCAAACAGTCCTAGCATCTACAGTTTGGGCGGGGATGGCCTCAACCCAACGACTCACATAATCAACGGCCAATAGAATGTACTCGAATCCCTAACTCATAGGGAATGGACCCATGAAATCGATGCCCCATATGTCAAAAACCTCACAGAAGTGAATGGGCTGCATCGGCATCATATCACACTATCCACAGGTGCCCATCCTCTGACAGTCAGTACACCTCTTCACGAACTCATCAGAGTCCTTGAAGAGGGTAGGCCACCATAGGCCGGATTGGAGCACTTTCTGTGCTGTTCTCCTCATAGAGTGATGTCCTCCTGCCTCAAGCTTGTGGCAGTAAGTGAGGATGCTATGGTGCTCCTCCTGAGGAATGCACCTACGCCAGACGCTATCCCCTCCTTCGTGGTAAAGGATGGGATCCTCCCACTGGTAAGACTTGGCCTTCGCGAGGAAGGTCTCAAGTCTCTGCCTGGGCTAATCTTGTGGAACTTTCTGTGTAACAAGAAAGTTCACAATATCGGCATACCATGGGAGAGAGGCGATAACAAGGATCGCCTCATTTGAAAAGGTCTCACATATAGGCTCAGTCTGCTCAGAATCCTCAAGATGCTCTAGTCGGGAGAGATGATCCACCACCACATTCTTGACTCTAGGCTTATCCTTAATCTCTATGTCAAACTCCTGGAGTAGAAGGATCCATCTAGTCAATCTGGCCTTGGCATCCTTCTTTGCCATGAGGTACCTGATGGCGGTATGATCAGTATACAAGGTCACTCTAGATCCAATAATGTACGATGTGAACTTATCTAGGGCAAACACTACGGCTAGCATCTCCTTCTCAGTGATTGTGTAGTTCCGCTGCACGGAATCCAATGTGCGTCTAGCGTAGTGAATAGCAAATGGAACTCCATCCCTCCTCTGTCCCAGCATGGCCCCCACGGCAAAATCAGAGGCATCCGTCATGATCTCGAATGGGAGAGACCAGTCAGGCGGCTGGAGAAGAGGAGCCTCAACAACACATCGCTTGAGAGTCTCAAACGACGAAAGACACTTGTCATCGACAAAGAACTCGGTGTCTTTCGTCAGCAGGTCAGTCAACGGTCCGGCAATCCTACTGAAATCCTGAATGAAGCGCCGGTAGAAATCGACGTGCCCAAGGAAAGACCGTAACTGCCGCAAGTTGGACAGCGGTGCGAGTTTTGTAATGACATCTACCTTGGACGGATCAACCTCCATGCCCCTGTTAAGGATGATATGGCCAAGCACCGTCCCTTGAGTCACCATGAAGTGACTCTTCTCCCAAGACAGCACAAGGTGAACATCTATATATCACTGAAGGACTCGATCTAGGCAGTCAAGACAGGAGTCGAATCTGTTGCCGTAGACCGAGAAATCATCCATGAAGACCTCCAAGCACTCCCCCACCATGTCCGAAAAGATCGACAACATACATCTCTGAAAAGTCGCAGGGGCGTTGCATAGCCCAAATGGCATGCGTCTGAAGGCGTATGTGCTGAAGGGACAGGTAAAGGCAGTCTTGTCCTGGTCCTCAGGAGCGATGGCCACCTGGTTGTAGCCGGAGTACCCATCCAGAAAATAATAATGGCTCTTCCTTGCCAGTCTCTCAATGATATGATCTATAAAGGGCAGGGGGAAATGACCTTCTTGGTGGCCTGGTTGAGTCGTCTGTAATCTACGCAGACCCACCAAGAAGTGGGTACCCGGTTAGCAATCTCCTCTCCAGACTCGCTGACTACTGTAGTGATGCTCGTCTTCTTGGGCACCACATACAAAGGGCTGACCCACTTGGTGTCGGAGATGGGGTAGATAAAATCGGGTGTTCCACCATTTCGATATCTCCTTCATGACAACCTCTCTCAGATTCGGATTCAGCCACCACTGAAACTCATGCGACGGCTTCGCCCCATCCTCGAGATAGATATGGTGGGAGCACAGGGCCGGACTTATCCCCTGGAGATCGGCTACGCTCCATCCTATCGCCTTGCGGTTCTTTTCAAGAACCCCCATCAGACAGGATTCCTGCTCTCCAATCAAATCAATGAAGATAATGTCTGGGTACATCTCATGCTCACCCGCAAGGAACCTATACTTCAGCAATGCAGGAAGTGGCTTCAGCTTTGGAAAACTGGGTGCTGGTGTATCTGGCCTCTGAAAATCTGCGTGAAGGCTGCCAAATCCGCATGGAGAACTGAAACTCTCGCTCACACTCTGAAACTAGAGAAGGTTGCACTGCTGGACTCCCTCTGCTCTGCTCGGCATCTACCTCCTCCCTAGATGTAGGCTCAGTGGAAGTCAGATCTGGTTTGTAATCATCAAACTCTGCCCAGTTAAAATCTGACTCCGAGGGATCTCTATCATCTAAGGTGGCCTCAGTACCACCGACATCACAAAACAAATCAGTCTCACGGTCGAGAACCAGCTCTACCGACTGAACGGTATCCTGGACCAGGAATGCGCTCTCCAAGTTGTCCTCTGTTGGCGTCTCTGCATCAGCGGACTCTGAAGGTGAGAGGATGGCTTGTGGCATCTGGGTCCTCCCAAACTGCCTCATCATCTATGATCACAAAGTCGCAGTCTTGGTGGATGTCTGGCCCTGCATCTGTCATCTGCTCTGTATCGGAAGTAGTCTCTGAGCATGCTGTATCTCTGGCTCTGATGTCCTCGATCGTCTCTATTTGTACACTTTCGCCCTCGACGCGAAAGTATACCTTCCCGCTATCATGGTCGGTCACTGCCTTGGCTGTGGCCAAGAACGGGTGACCGAGAATGATGGGGGTATCGGTCACTGACTCAGGGATCTCCATGTCCAACACTACGAAGTCCACGGGGAATTGCAGGCCCTGAATCGTGATGACAACGTCCCTCAGCAACCCCTTCGGCCTCTTGACAGATCGATCAGCAAACTGAAGGACTGTCCTGCTCTATCGAAGAGTGCCCAACTCGAAGAGGTCGAGAAGGGCTGCCAGAAGTAGGTTGATCAATGAACTGTTGTCCAATAGAGTACGGTCGAATCTCCGCTCTCTGATGTGGCATCTGACCTACGGGGCTCCTGAGTCTGGCCTCTTGGCCAGCAGATGGTTCTGGATCGCGAAACAAGTAGCTCTGGTCAGCACATCAATCTCTGACTGGTGGTTCCTCCTCTTCCTCCTAACTGTGGTCCTGTCTCTGAGTGAATACTGGAGTAGAGGGATGTGCTGCAAAGCCTCCTGAAGAGCCAGCTGAATGTGAAAACGGTCTATCATCCCTGGCAACAGTGCTATTCTGATGAGCCGCCCGAACGACTAAGGTAAAGGTGTCACTACGGTCGTTGTGACCTCAGTCACTCGAGACTCAGAGCTCAACAAGAAAAATAAATCGGACCACCAAATAAGATAGAAACACGAGAAAACCAAATAGCAGTCCTGGCTAAAGGATTGAACTTGGTATAGCTCCCAGGGTTGAACTCGAGGAGAACGAAATGGCCTTGCAGCCTACGAAAATAAAGAAAAATAAAAACAAATTTTTTTGGTGGATTTTTAATATTTTTATATTTTTTGGATTTTTAATTATAAAGAAAATAATAAAAAGGGTAAATAGAAACAACTTCAAGCAATTATTTAATTAGTAAAAAATGCTCTAAAAATTCCAAAAAAATGTTTTTTTATGATTTTTTATATTTTTTACTGTTTTTAATGAATTTTTGAGAATTTTCTGATTTTTAGAGGGAATTTTGTAAAAATGAAATAAGGCAGAAACCAATGCAAACTGTCCAATCATGCTTTTAAAACCATTTAAAAACACTAAATGGTTGTTTCAAGCCTGGAGGTATTTTTCTTGAAAAATATAAACAAAAAGAAAAAATAAGAGAAAGAGTTTATTATTTTTGGGATTTTCTATGAATTACTAGAATTTTTATAAGTTTTCCAAAGTTTTTCAATTTTTTATATTTTTATGAATCCAAAATGACCAAAAGTGGTCAGAAAATCAAGCACGCCAAAACAAACAAAATCTGAATTTTTTAGAATTTTTAAAGAGGTTTTTATATTTTTTGTGTGATATTTAAATCTGAATAGGCAGAAAATTAAGAGTTTTTGAATTTTTAAAAATACTAAAAGGCTCAAAAATTTTCCCAAAAATTGGTGAAAATTCTACACAATGGCCAGAAGTCACGTTTCCAATTTTCACTTTATTTGGATGAGATTTATTATTTTATTTAAAACAAACAAGAGCCCATAGTGCACAGGGACCTATTTGTAATAAGAATATCTTCTGTGGGGCCTAAAAGTAACAAAAACAGAAACTCAAGGGGTCCTCGTGCAAAAACACTAGATGCCCACACGCGCGGCACGTGGTCTGGGCACAGAGGGACCCAAATGCAAATAACTTAAGTCCCCGGACTTATTAGCAACATGTGCTAAAAGTCCAGGGGCTAAGTTGTAAAAAGCCCACGATATTCAACACATGTCGAAATAAACCATTCACAGGGGCATAAGTGCAAATATCAAAACATATATTTCAATCAGTAACACATAAGAACTACAGGCCCATATATTGCAAAATCACCAAAACATCACGCGACGATGCACGCGTCCAGCACATAAAGGGGTAGAAATGCAATTAAAATAAACAACCAGGTCCTCTATGCAAATTAACCAAAATAAAATAAACTACGGAAAATATTTACAGGACTAAATGCTAAAAACTAAAAGAAATAGGGCCTAAGGGTAATTACCCTTTATTCGCACATGGGCCGAGAGTACGCCATGTGGATGATCTTGCGGTAGAGATGCGTTGTGGCTGAACAAAGGGGCTTCTGCTCTGATCGGACGGTGGAGGGCTCGCCACGTGGAGGATCAACAACTGAGGTACACTGTGGCCTACCCTCGCTGGATGGAGGGTGAAGATGGTGCCACATGCTGATCGGACGGTGCTGGTATCGGGGCACCTCTTCATATAAATGTACGGTCCAGATCAAATCTGGGCCTCCGGGGGTGAACGGACGACAGAGGAGGGTCCTGGAGGAACTCCTCTCCGGCGAACTTTGCCGGAGGAATGCGGGTACGCTGGACCTCCTCGGGGGCTGCTGAATGGGTGGAAAAGGATCGCCAAAGCCTCCCGCGTATGAAGAGCTCCTCCGATGACGCCAAAGAGCTCCAAGGAGCTCCGGCGACGAAGGCGGAGCTGAGGCTCCTGTGCTGAACGTGAAGGACCTCAGATGGACCTCCTCTGACCTGGAAAGCTACACAGAAAGACTCCTGGGTCGAGGGCAAAGTGCCTCGACCCGGTTAGCGGCGGAATGGGGGAACAATGCGGCAGGGCTGAGGATCTTCAGTGATGCGACGGCGAGGGAGATCGACTCCCAGTTCCGGGGCGAACTGGGTTGAATGGGTAGGTGAAGAATGTGCAGGGGAGAAGGGTGGAGATGATAGTCGAGTCAATCGATGGAATGGGTGGACGGGATGATCGGAATCGATGGTCGACGACGATGGACGAAATTGGGCGTAACTGGAAATTAGAGTAAACTAAGAAGAACTAGGCTTACCGGATGGTCGAGGTCGACTGGGAATGAGCTCCTGGAGCTCCTGGTCCTTGCCTCGAGGGCCGTCGATGCTTGAGGCTCGAGCGCTGCTCCTGGGCGGCGCACGGCGCGCTAGGCTGCCGGATCAGTGGCTGGGACACCTCCTGCTCGCTGCGACACAACCCGCGGCTAGCTGTCACTCTAGGGAAGGCAGTGGAGGTCCTGGGATGGGAAGGCGGAGCCAAATATGGAGTAAATTGCGCGGAGGATCTGGGATTAAATATGGTTAGGGGTCCGGCTAGAAGAGGTTCGGGTGAGCTTATCGGAGCTCGGACCCCGAGAACCCACCCTGGGCGTGGAACAAGGAAGATCAATGATGGATTAGGACCCGGGGTTAAAGGGTTTGGCGGTCGGATCAAGGCGCAGTAATTGGGAGAAGAGGCGGGTCGGGTGCAGATCCGAAAAGACATGGTCTAGGGGGAGAGTTGACCGGGGGTCAACAATACCCCGTGGACCAATGGGATGCAGCCACGTATTAATTATTTGGAAATTCAATATAAAATAGTAAATGGCCGATTTTGGAAAAAGTTAAAACATAAAAAAATTTTCTTTTATTTTAATTTAATTTATGGTGAATTTTATTTAATTTTTTTGAATTAAAAAATAGGTGTTTACAAAATATGATTATTATATATAGGTATATACAATATACATTTTTGATTTTTGATTTTTAATTATTTATTTTTGTACACTTTTATTCCACTTTTGTATTTTATTTATTTATAGAATAGAATTTGGAATAAAAGTATATTTTTATTTTTTATTAATTATTTACAAGGGTAAATAAAAAGTTTTATTTATATACATATATGGTATATATACAATGTTGGGATTGGTTTTATTTTTATTTCTTGTTATTTTATTTTTATTTTTATAATTTTCATTTTATTTATTAACATTATGAAATATAGAATATGTAAAATTTTATGAGATTTTAATCTATTTATTTAAAGGGATAAATAAATAGATAAAGTGTTTTATGTACATGGTGTATATACAATGAGGAAGGGATTTTATTTTCTTTTTAATTTTCTTTGATTTTTCTCATTTTTATTTTAATTTAATATTTACAAATATATACATATAATTACAAACCCATTTTTATTTTTGTTTAGAGGAAAATATTTTTATTTATTTATTTATAGGTATATGTACACATGAGCTTCCTTATCTCTCTCTACTTGGGTTTCTATGCGGTCAGGCCCATGCTGAGCCCTCCCTTGGGATTAGGTCGCTCAATATTTATTCTAAATATCTCCCTCTTTTTCTTTTATTTCTTTATTCTTTTATTTATGCACAAAAACATGCTAATTATTTATTTTTACGCAATGCATGTTGAATGCTAATTATTATTATTTACAGGAATATACATGTGTTTTGCAAAGGTTTTGTAGCTAAAATAAAAGAATAAAGAGTGATGAATGGGTATTCATCAGGAAGGGTTGTCACTTTGCTACTTCTGAGGTGGAGAGCTGTACCTCACTTACACAGTACAAGGAGAGATTCATGGTCATCAGAGTTTGTGTATATAGACTTGTTCTGATCTGGATTGTTGAGGAGTCTTGACTATAGATTATTGGAACTTAGAGGCTGTTAAGTTTTAAACCTAAGTCCAAATAAGGTTCCGACACATTAATAATCCAAAGATCTGACTAAGCTCCATACTTCAATGTAATGAAGACAAGTTTAATAAACAGCATTGATTCATTTTTCCCTTCTTTTTCTTTTTCTTTTTCTTTTTCTTCTTTTTTCTTCTTTTTCAAATAAGTGTTTGCTAAGGGACTAGCAAAGTAAAGTATAGGGGGGTGATGAATACTCATTCATCACTCTTTATTCTTTTATTTTAGCTACAAATCTTTGCAAAACACCATGTAGATAACTGTAAATATAATAAATTACAAAAATGCATGCTTGTGTTAATATTAAATAATTAGCATGTTTTTGTGCAAAAATAAAAGAATAAAGAAGAAAGAAAAAAGGAGATATTTAGAATAAATATCGAGTGACCCGAACCCAATGGAGGGCCAAGCATTAGCCTGACCGCAAAAGAAACCAAGTAGAGAGAGATAGGGCCATTCATCCATGAGTACACTCCTTCCTGTATATATTCTATTTTATTTTCATAAAACAAAAATAAAAATGTGTTTATCATAATTTGTATATATTTCTAAAAATAAAATAAAAATAAGAAAACTAAATATAATAAAAATTAAAATACTTTCTCTCTCCACATTGTACATACACCATGTATATAGGAATAAAAGATCTATTTATTTCACCTTTGTAAATAATCAATAAAAATCATTTTATACTCTATATTTTATGTTGAAAATAAATAAAATATAAAATTGGAGTATTTGTATAAAATTAAGAAATTTAAAATAAAAGTCTAAAATACATAGGTATTTTATACCTGTATAAAAAATAATATAATGTATAAAACATATTTATTTTTCAAAAAATAAATAAAAATCACTAAAAAATAATTTGAAAAATAATAAAAATTTCCATTTTGTAAATATTTTTAAATAAAATCGTTTTCTATTTTATTTTGAATTTCTAAATATTTTTGAAATGGAATAATCTGATTGGTCCACGGGGGATCGTTGACCGCGGTCAACTCCCCCCTGGACCGGTCTTCGCCCGGATCCACGAGACGACCCGATTTCGCCGTTTTTTCCCTCACCGATCCGATCACCTCTCCCTCTCGATTCATGCTCCGATTGTCAAGGAGCAACTCGTGATTCATGCCCGACCTTCTCCTTAGGGGTCCGCTGCTTGATCCGCTTGTTTCACTCCCATCTTCTCGGAACCCCACACATATAAAGCTTCACCTGGAGCCGCCATTTTCTGCATCTTTGGCCATTGACTTCGACCCCAGTGACCTCCATTCTCCTCATTTAGTGACAGCGAGCGTAGGGGAGTGTTGTAGTGAGGCCTTGAAACCCTTAGCCCTAGGTCCGCCGAGCTTTCTCGCCGTGCTTCGTCGTCCGGTGAGCTTGAGCCTCTAGAAGCGTCATTCCATCGAGGCGACGATCCCAGGAGGTAGCTGACCTCCAGCACAGATGCCTTCAGCCATCAGGTACCCTCGATAGCATATACCCTTATGTAGATTTCGATTCTTTGATTTCCGACCACCTTACCTTCATCTGATCATGTCGCACTCTCCGATCATCCATTCATCATTCCGATTAGTCGTTCACCATCGTCGGACCCCTCTCCACGTTCTTCACCCCTCCGTTCCCCTAGTTCGCCAAGGAGTAGGGTCATCGTCTCTCCTCCATCGTCGCCTCGTCAGAGAGCATCGCTCCGCCTCACTCGTTCGCCTATTTCCCCCGTAACCGGGTCGAGGCACTTTGCCCTCGACCCAGCTTTCTTTCTGTATAGATTCGAAGGCAAATGGACCTCATTGGGAGGTTCTATCATTGAAGCACAGTGCTCCAGGTGCCTTGACGTCGTCGGGGACCTCCAGGACTCTTCGGCCTCATCAAAGATCACCCTTCGCTGCGGACAGCCTCGAGCTTCGTTTCGCCCATCAAAGCAGCACCGGAGGAGCACCCAGATGCGCGTATTGGGCATTCGAACTTTGCTGGCGAGCTGTTCATCCACGGTTCTCCTTCGCGTCCGATCAAGCTCCTCCGCCAGGTCAATCTCAACAATCTATCTGCGGAGAGTTTGTAGCCGTCCGATCCATCTGAGGATCTGATCCGGAGAGTCCATCGCCGAAGGGGTGCAACCCAATCTCAGTCGTCAGATCTCCCGCGAAGCCCCTTGGCCGTTGGATCCATAATAAGAGGGAAAATTACACTTAGGTCCTCCTTAGTTTTGCATTTCTTTTGTAGTCCTGTAAATATTTTTCGTAGTTATTTTAGTTTGAATATTTTGCATGTAGGACCTAAGCTTCTTTTATTTGCAATATAGTCCTTCTGTATGTGGAGCACGTGCATCGACACGTGACATTTATGGTTATTTACATGTTTTTCCTTAAACTTTATAGCTACTACTGATTACATTTTTATAAATAGGAATTACATTTATGCCCCTCTTTTTGTGAATCACGTGTCGCCTTCGTGTGTGCCTGGGTTTTTTGCAATTTGAGCCCCGGATTTATTTTGAGTGTTATTATTTGGCTGAAAAGTTTTCACTATTTGCATTTAGGTCCTTGTGAGCTATGACCCTTTGATTGGTTGAATAAAATAGCAAATTAATTCCAAATCTCGTGAAATTTGGACATATGGCCCCTACCACTGTGTAAAAATTTCATGATTTTTTGGGACATTTTTGTTTTCATTTCATATTTTTTAAAATTCAAAAACCCCTATTTTCATCACTATCTATTTCAAAAACCTACTAAAAATATTAAAAAGTCCCCAAAATCTCCAAAAAACTATTTTGCGTGTGTTTGTTGTGCTTTCATTTCTATGTAAATTTTGTAGCTTTCTGAGATATAAAACCCCTAAAAATTGAAAAACCCTAAAAAACTAATAAAAATCATTAAAAATTCAGAAAAAAATCAAAAAAATATAATTTCTTTTCTGTAGTTAAGATTTTATTTGTAGGCTATTTTTATATTTTAAATAGCCTTTCAAATCTGGCTGCATAGTAGCTTCCAATTTTAGCTTTCTTTCATTTTTAGAAAATTCATTAAAAATTATAAAAATCTGAGAAAATTACCAAAAACACTTGAAAAATCATAAAAGCCAAAAATATTTTTATTTTAATTTTCAGACTTGTTTTTGATGTGTTGAATAATTTGTTGATTGTGACTTTTTAGCTTTCTTTTATATTTTCCTTATAATTAAAAATCACAAATAAAATTAAAAATTTAAAAATCCACCAAAAATAATTTATTTTATTTTATTTTGATTTTTGACTGCTTTGTAGACTTTTAGTCAACCCGTGATCCTTGAGTTCGACCCTGGTCTCTATACCAGGTTAAATAAAATAGCGAGACTGCTATTTGTTTTCTTTATTTGATTTATCTTTATTTGGTGGTCTTTGTTTCTTGATGAGTCCGACTCGAGAGGTTGAGGTCGCAACGATGCTTGATACCTATCTCCCTTAGTCTCTTGGATATTCGGCTCATCAGTGACTCTCAACTGGGCGGGAGATAGGAAGCCTAGTTTGGACAGCGGTTGCTAAATGCACGGGTCTAGGATCCCAGTCCTTTTACGGTTTTTACGCGAGCTCGTACTGTTTTTACGCCTTGTTGGGATCCCGAATTTTGACCAGTTCTGCTGACCCTCTATTTTAAGGATGCCCATGTGGGATATCCTCGGTTTTTAGTTTTTCATACAAGCTCATTTTTCCGTTACCGGTCGGGCTGTTTTCTAGAGTGACTTTTCCGAAGAGTCTCTCTCACCTGTCTCTGGGGCATAGTTTTGGAGTAGACCTTTCCCTCTATTGGACAACACTTCCAATTAGAGGGTGAGACGGAAGAGCCTTTTGTAGGCTACCTCATCGCTTGAGTTTTGTTACTTTCACCAGCAGACTTGGCAATTCTACAACCAAAATCATCCATGTCTACATCTAAGCATCTAGAGTTACATCTGAGACAATTTCCGTTGAGAGTTGAAGAAATTACAATCAAAATTGAGTTGGTTGGAAGTGTTTATAATAAAGTTTGATTTGAAATAACATGACTATAATAATATGAAAAAATATATATACACATACCCATACACTTATTAACAATTAATTACAATATAAATATGTTCTATATAGGAAATGTTGGGATAAAGGGTGATCAGGAGGAGGTACATACAAGAGAATTTGAAAATCTTTTTACAATGCAAGTATAAGTAAATTTTAGATATTTCTGCCTTTCTACTTACTTACTTTTGAGCATATTAAATGCATGTTTATTTCTATAAGTTTTTGGGAGGTACCAGTGCTCGCTGACGCCTCTTCGTTCCTAACATGTTTTGGCAGGCAAGGAGCCTGTCGCTCAGTAGTTGTTGATGATTCCAGACATTAGGATATATACTAGACGGTACAAATACTTTTGTCTCAGTTTTTGTTTGGTCATAATGTAAATGCTTCCCTTTCTCTTATGTACAAAATTTTGGGAATACTATATGTACTGGCAGACTCCTTGTACATGTAGTAAATATATGATAATTTATGAAATGAAATGTTGGTGGCACTTGTTCTTCTTAACTCTGTGGTTTATTTATTTGAATGTGAATGTCATGGCAGAAACACGTGAAATTTCCCCACATTTTCAATAGCTTGTGCGATCTCTAGTGAGTATAATGCCGCGAAAGTGTTATAAACGGGTACCCGGATCTGAGGGGGTGCCAGTACCGGACTATCAGGGAAATGATAAACAACTGGCCACCTGGCCCTCGGATGTGATATGGAGAAGATAGAGTCTCTACAACTCTACCTAAAGAAGCTAGTAGCCTCGAAGGAAGAAAAGAATGTGTCACACTAGAATCAAATAGAACATGGAAAGGTCGGCCCAAGATTGAGACCATACCTTTCACCACAGTAGCTATTGAATGTGCTTGCTCCTCAGTCACTGCATGTAACTAACCCTGCCTAACTGGTACAGTATTAGAACCTGCCACACTCTGCATCAGTCTCTGCTGTTGCCTTATGAAGTTGGAGTTCCTACCACAAAAACTCCTTGAATGTTGTGTCTAAGGCTGCGACTGTGAAGGTTGTGGCTGAGGCTCACCAGATCTCTGGGGACACTGATTACGGTAATGTCCCCACTCATGGCACAAGTAAAGACGAACTGGTTGGGTAGAAGGAGTGGTCGTATCTGTGCTTCGGGCTGGTCCTGTA